>CALSBZ010004404.1:20153-22653 GCA_943591055.1 Gobionotothen gibberifrons
ATGTTTCCTAATCCTGTTCAAATGTAAACTAATGGTTACCTGGGACTGTAGGACATTTCAAAATCACATGAGATTGACAGTGACATATTACTCACGTGAAACAAAGTAGCCCATGTAAGTTAATATAACATGTCCTCTCTTGCTTTGAGGAATTTCAAGTATTACAACATGAACCCTTTGCAGTTTGTGTGCAGCTCTTTCTCTGCCTATCCTCCTCACTGATTGTTATCACAGAAACAGGGTTACTAAAGCTCAGGCTCCATGGTCATTTGCATTATCAAATCATTTCAAGGACACTAGACTCGTGACTCTCTCAAAGTCACAAAGTCCACCTCACAGCTCACAAGGCCCTTTTTCCTTCTGTGTTGATTCTTTCGCCATCTAGTGGGCAAAAGTATCGAGCCAGTTTCCTCCTTGTGTTTTAAAGGGGCCCTATCGTGATCATTTTCAGGTTTCATAATTGTATAATATATGCCTAATTGGGCCTCTTTAAAAGGATTGCAAGGGTTTATTTATCATATACACAATAGCTGCAGTGTCGTTTTGTCAATGAAATACTGAAATCCTAGGCTCCTGTGCAAAAGACATATTGGTGCAAGTACATTTCAGGAACATGGAAAATAATATGTATTCTCTCCCGTGAGAAACAATGGTGCCATTCTGCACAGAATGCAGTATTCTTCTTTATAATATGGTGTTGTTACAATCATTGACATCAAAACCTGAAACGATGAAGAGTTTACATAATATATATACTCATAAATGAAATATTGTGTTGTTATAGAAGAATACTTATCGTTACTAAATACATTTCAATTGAAAAAAGAGAGCTATTTAAATGTTAGGCAATGACAGTCTGCAACATTGCAACATACACAAATAATATTAACATGAAAAAATAGTATATTACACAAATGTTGTTGCAGGAACATATTTCTTTCCGATGACAAAAGTTAAACTTGTTTGTTTGTCTCTCAGCGGAGGAGCTGGTGCAGAAGAAGATGGCGCAGATCCAGCAGCAGGTGCACCTGAAGCAGCAGGTGGAGGGAGCGTACCTCACACACCTGCTGCTCAGCGACCAGATGACCGTCACAGAGATCCTGGGCAGCATCACCGAGCTGCTGCTGGCAGGAGTCGACACCGTGAGTACAGACTGTGTGTGTGTGTGTGTGTGTGTGTGTGTGTGTGTGTGTGTGTGTGTATATAATTTGTCTTGCATTACGTTTTCTTGTTGGCTTAAATTATGACTTTATTAGTGGTGTGAATCTTCTCTCTCTCAAATAATAATTCATTTTTTGTATTCTTCAAATCTCAAGGACTTTAAGAATAACAACTTCACTACACTTCAAGTGCATTTCAAGTTATACAAAATGTGAATACTGCCTGTAAAGGGTCAGGATTGTGCCTGTTAAAAAAGTGGTAGACTTAGGAAAGCTGCCATCTAATTCTCTGAAATTCACCAGTTTAAAAGTTAATTTGTTCATAAATGAATACTGTAAAACTGATTTTGTGATCATTTTTATCTAATCACACAATATGCTTCACAAAAAAAAACATTTAAAAAACGTTTGATAGTTGTGAAATGATTCATAATATCACATTACAATAACAATCAGAATTTTTACATGAATCGTTTTTCCTACAATCCCTTACAATAATATAGCCATTGGAATTTTGAAACCCCAGTTTTATGTAACCTAGATATCTACTAAACTTTTACTTTACCTTTATTAAGCCCACTTCTAACCCAGGCAGCTTTCAAACTGAACATCAGGGCTCAGTGAGAGGGCAACTTGAACATCAAAGTAACAAACAGAAGATAAGCATGTGTGTCTCTTTTTCAGACCTCCAACACTATCGCGTGGTCTCTGTACCAGTTGGCAAAGATACCAGAGATCCAGGAGCGGCTTTACCAGGAAGTGATCGGTGTGTGTCCCGGGGACAAGGTGCCCACCAGCGAAGACATCGCTCACATGCCGTACCTGAAGGCTATCATCAGAGAGACGCTACGGTGAGTCATTTGTTTTAATAGGACACCATGTGAAGGAGCTGCCAATTCTTGCAGTGAGCACTTTGTTTGTTCTGGCTGCATTGTCAGAAGTGAGAAGTGCAAATCTTAGTTTTTTATTCTACTGTAAGATGTGGTGACTATTGCCACTCGATATCACAGAGGGATTGGGTGAACTGGGTAAACTAATTGGACGCGTATAATCTCCATGTAATCTCCAGTCACAACGCAGTTTTTAGCTTTCAATACCATTTTATTACCAAAGAAACACGGCTTGTGCACGGCTACACATTTGTTTTGCTTTTCCTAGTCCTAGAACCCACACCTGTGCCAGTGAGGTCACCTAAATACCCCGTGCCATTGCGCCATCTTGTGCTAAAAAGAAAAACATACAAATGGGGACAACATAAGTGTCAAGTTCTTCAGGGTTTTGGCCTGTATCAGTGATTTAGCCCGAACTTGAGAGGCTGGAGGGCAACAGAGGACGCTTGG
>CALSBZ010004404.1:27653-67361 GCA_943591055.1 Gobionotothen gibberifrons
GCTAAGCCATTTCTTGGTATGGCTGTAGCCTACCCCAGCCATACCCCAGCGCTGCCACTGGTGGGATGTATGGGGCGGGCCATTCTGCGCATGCGTTAAATGCATTAAATATTTTAACGCAATTAATTAAAAAAATGAATTACCGCCGCTAACTCGATCATTTTGACAGCATTAATGTATTTATTTCAAATGTGACATTTTACCAATATACTCACGGACCACAATTTGAAAAGCACTGCTCTAGGAGGAGATTCAGGTGATAAGGTGTGTGGGGGGGGGGGGGGTTACCTTGGTTGCTGATTGGCTAATGGTTACAAAAGCCAAAACATCGTTATGACATCATAAAGTGGCCAAAATCTGATCAGCTCATTTTCAGACAGGTTTTTATAGAAATGGATCAGGACAAAAAGAGAGAGAATCTTTGTTCCTGAAACTTTCAGAGTCTCTTTAGACAGAGGGGACACATGTTGATGTAGAAGAGACATGAAGAAGAAGGGACACATGTTGATGTAGAAGAGACATGAAGAAGAGGGGACACATGTTGATGTAGAAGAGACATGAACAAGTGGATTTTGCATAATAGGTGACCTTTAATCTCCTAGGCGCATTTCAACTAACGTTTCTCCTTTTTTATTTCAAAGTTGATAAAGCAGTACGAGGTGCGTCCGGACCCTGCAGGAACCACGGTGGAGCCGATCACCAGAACCCTGCTCTGCCCGGCGACACCCATCAACCTGCAGTTTTTGGACCGACCCCGAGCGGGGGTTTCTGTCTGAGCCTTGTTTAGTATTCACACCGTGTCCCCGCCTGTTACCAAGCACTTGTTTACGGAGCGGTCACATCCAGAGGACCGGCTGGAAGGCGCCACACAACAAGCTGGATCCAGCTGTAGTCTTTTGTTTGGTCAGGATTAACCTTTCCTCTAGTTTTTATCTTGTTTTAGTCCCACAAATTTCACTTTTTTACTTCGAAGATATAAGGAGATTCAACACAATTTTGGTTTAGCCGTGATCACGTGTCCAAGATAATAGAAATATATTTAATAATGCCACATCTCTTATGCTGCTTTCCATTTGCATTTTCTCCTCATGTCTATGTGTGTTTCGGCTAGTTTTTTCAAATTCCAAAATACAAACATGTAACTCCTTTAGGCAGTGTTGGAAAAAGCACTCAGATCCTTTACTTAAGTAAAAGTAAAAATACTATAGTCCTAAAATACTCCACTACAAGTCCTGATTTCAACATTTTACTTTAGTTAAAGTACAAAAGTATTATCATCAAAACAAAACTTGATGTACAAAAAGTTAAATTACACACTCTGCACAATAGCCCTAAAGCTTAAAGGTGGGGTATGCAATTCACTTCAGATACACTTTTTGTTATATTCCATGGAATGCTCTTAGCAATGAATATATGAAATGCTTTGACAATTAATACATACAAAAAGATCATCTGTGGAAGCCGTGGCGCTGTAAAAAGCACGACCAATCATCTGAGCCGGCCCGGCTAAAGTAACTGGATGGCCTACCTGCCTGTCAGCCTTCCATCTGTGCACAAACTTATCTCGTGCCCTCATTGGTCATGTGCGCGTTCGTGTGTGTTGGGGGAGGGGCTCTGTAAGGAAGTGGCAGATTTGCTCCGGTCGTGTATTTTCAAATTCTAGCGCACTCGAGCTGGTTTCTCCAAAATTACATACCCCACCTTTAATGTACTTCAGATATCAAAAGCAAAAGTACTCGGTATGCAGTATGGATCTTTTCACAGTATTTTATTATTATGGCTATTATTTGATCTAATAATGTAAGATTATTTTAGTGTTGTAGCTTGTCAATGTGGACAAAGTAACTACATTAAAATACATGTAGTGGGGTGAAAAGTAGAAGTGTGAAGTAGCTTTAAATGGAAATACTCAGGTAAAGTACAAATATATCAAAAAGAGCTTTAAGTACAATACCAGAGTAAATGTGCTTTCCACCACTGCCTTTAGGACATTTATTAGTTTTTTCTAATTTTGTGTTTGTGTCAATCCCAGGACATTTAAACGCCCCCCCCCAGCCCAAACATTTTCATCGAAAGTTCAACTTTAGGATAAGATCAAATAAAAATGTACCTTTGATAATCCCCGGGAACATGTGTCAGATAAGAGTTCACACAGGGATACAAATTAACCTTTAAATAACAGTATGAAGACCAACAACAATAAGATATGGTAAAACACTGAGTATAATATACATATATATAAAGTAATGAGTGTAGATAATTATGAATGAATATGAATAAATATATATGTGCAGGTGTGGCACGTCTTATGTACTATACATACTACATACAGTGCAGGTTTTATAGTCATTTTTGCACAATTTGTAATAATTGACAAAAAATGTATGCAGTTTTGTGTGAATATGTCTTGGTTGTTTTGCATCTGTGTGATTGCATTGATCTATTTTGTGAAAATGTTTTCTTGTTGACAACCGGTGGCCTTTTGTTGTACATTTTATTTTGTGTGTTTCCATTACAATCTATTGCTTTTTAATAATAGTATTAGTTGTTGTCATAGATGTTCCCATCTTCGATGTAAGAAACACTGCTGCTGTGATAAGACAACATTTATCAGAACAATGTTCCCTACATTTTAAATAAATAATGTGGCCTCTTTTCTTCCATGATCGACATGTATCATCTGACACATAAAGGTTGTCTTGATAAAACTAATTATTTAATTATTCTTCTGCTTTAGAGATAAACATATGTTGTTGTTTTTTTTAATTCCCTTTGTGTTGTGTTGTTATTGTCGCGTCTTTCCGTACAGTAAAAGACCAATACTGCTCTCTTGTGGACAGTTCTGGCACTACATGATTTACCAACATGCTAATTTAGCTCTTATTTATTATTTCTTTAACAAAAATAATGCACATTTATAAATATTACTGTGTTTATGTCATGGTCCCTGGAAGATACTGCCATAAAATATTGAATCAATTATTACAGTAGCTGCTCTAAAAGCGGTGAATTATGCATTTTGTTCATGTCATCTCATTACAAAAAGTAATTACTACATCACTTAATGTCACTTTAATGTCTTAAAGTAAATGAACTCAAGTACTGTACTTAAGTACACTTTTGATAACCCTTTTAAATGCAGGACTTTTACCTGTAACAGTGTATCCTACACTCTGAGTACTTCTCCCACCTCTGCTTAAAGGAGGGGTAGGTAAGTTTGAGAAACCGGCTCGAGATACACTTTTTGTTATATTCCATGGAATGCTCTTAATATCCTGATAGCAATGCATATTCTAAGTGCTTTGAAAAAAAATCCATTAAAAAAATGTCATCAGTGGAAGCCGTAATACTGTAAAAACTACGACCAATTATTTTTGCCGGGCCGGCTAAAATAACTGGTTGGCCGACCTGTCTGTCAGCCTTCAATCTCGTGTGCAGTCATTGCGCGTGCCGTCATTGCGCATGTTTCCCGTCTCCGGGCAGCTGTTGCTCAGTCGCCAGCAGCAGCCGCTGCAGGACATTTTCACCATGGCAGAGTTTGCTTCAACATCGTCTACCGGTCGCAAAAGAAAAACTGTAATGGAGCAAATTATGAAGAAAAAGAAAGTGGAAACTAGGAGAAGTCAAACCAGAGTCAATATCGGAGTTGCTTTTCAACTATGGCGACTATTTACGGAGCACACCGAGCTGATATGTAACGTTACCGGCACAGCCTGGTCAGCTAGACGTAACATTTGTAATACATTTTCACAAAACAAACATGCTAGCTTCAAAAATATAAGCACTGACAATAACTTTGTTATACATTTGTTTTACATTCATTATCATGATCTTGTGCGCGTTCATGTGTGTTGGAGGAGGTGCTCTGTAGGAAGTCTGGAGGTAGGGGCGGATTCTTTTCGGTTGTGTACTTTGGAATTTTTGTGCACTTCTCAAACTTACCTACCCCTCCTTTAATGTCACAGGATCATAAAGTTTAAATTCTGATCAACTATTACAGATCATATTCTTTACCTCATAGGTTAAATCCTTAGAAAAGCGAATATTGTATTGTAAAAAAACAATAAAATAGTCTCCTCTTGTAGTGGAGCAGAAGTATAAAAAGTAACTTTACTTACGTGTCTTTAGACAAAATATGTAGAACTAGTCTTTAAGTACAATACTTGAGTACATTTACTCAGTTACTTTCCACCACGGAAAAAGACTAAAGAAAAAATAACAATTTCACTGTAATGAGACTTGTAACCCCCCCCCCACACACACACACACGCACGCGCACACACACACACACACACCGCAGTGAATTCGCATGAAATCAGTGAATCTCTCGGCGTCACTGATCCGGTTAAAGAGGCGGCTTGGCGGACTCTTGCAGGCCATGTTGACCCTCCATCAGAAACAACCACACTATTGTAGCTGCAGAGAGGCGGCTCCATACAAAGTCATTTACACACACACTCATTTAGGCGAGACTTCAGTCTGATTGGGAGAGTTTCTCACAGGAGCTGAAGTCTGTGGAGACACACTGGAACTACACCAGGAACCAGTCCAGGTTTTATGGTGTGATATTAACTTTTAAGTCTGTTTTAAGAGGCTACATGGTCCAGGTTTTACACCCGTGTCCTCAGAGAGCAAAGTGGGCTGGGCTTGATCTCATTCAGGAGCTCGGTCTGCAGAGGGAAACATCCCAAATCTCTCCGGCAAATAACGCGATATGGCGAAGGTAAGCACGGGAGAGGGTTTTGTGCAGCATTAAAGTAGTCGCTTATTTAGTTCAGTTCTTAAAGTGTTTACAAAGTATGCATGAAAATCAAACGTTAAAAAGTTGTTTCTGCAACAGGGACGTAGTGCTTCAAATGCATGCATTGGAAATGTGTTATTGTGTTTTTTTCCAAACTGCATAGGCCTACGTGTAAAAACAGTCTGATTGTTTATTTCTGACTGGTTTCAGTAAACCGTTATGTTGCATTATGATAGCAGTGAGATGATGCAACAGGCGCTCAGGCTTCACTGTACATGGGATGGAGGAGTTTAATCAACACATATAGAGAAAAGGTCTTTAACTTAAGCAAAAGTAGTAATAAGGAAGTAATCCTCTGTTGTAAGTAAAAGTCATGCATTCAAAGCGTACTTGAGTGGAAAACTATCAGCATTAAAATGAACTTAAAGTACAAAAAGTTCAAATTTTGAAAATCGGTGAGAATAATATGTGAATTTGTATTTATTTATTATTGATGCATTAATATGTTAACAACTCTGCAGCTGGCAAAGATGGAGCTTATTTTAACTTTGTTTTCCATATTTAAAATGTTATTAAAAAAACATAAAAGAAATACAAATAATAAAAGGAATAATGACTTAAACAGATAAATTGGGTGTAGTAAAACAATTTTTTAATTGTTTAATTCTGTCAAATGTAGTGGAGTAGACGGACGTATGTATACAATGGAAATAGTCAAGCAAAGATAATCTATTTTGACATTTTAAAATACTTGCAATTGTTAAATACTTATATTTGAAGGCTCATTTCTCACCCCTGGCCCCAGGGCGTATGCAGAATTTAAATGCACTTTTCTTAATATTTGCCGCATTTTGGAAAAATCAGTTCTCATTAAAAAGAGCTTTCAACTGAGGAAATAGTCCCTCCCTGTGACAAAGCCTGACAGTGAGCTGGTAGTGACTTATTTACAAAACAACCACACCTTAAGGTCCTTTCACACATCATGTGATCCAAATCATTATTTACTCATTTTCATGGACAAGTTCAGAAGGTCAAATTGACATCTTTTCTGGCCGCCGAAAGTCAATTGGAAAGCAAACTAAAATACATACAAAAATGTAAAAGGTAAAATCACAGATGAAAGCAGCATATCCTTGCATTCGTTCTGGGTGCAATCTTTACCAACACCTTACATTTTACAACATAATTTAAATTCAGTGTTTTGAATTGTACTTCCTTTGTTAATCATAGGCTATTTAAATGAAGGTGTTTTTAACGACTTTGTCTTTTCAAAAATAATCGACACATGAAAGTAGCTTTAACCTACAGTACATCCTCTTATAATAAAATAACATTTGACATTACACCCAGTTCAGCTGAGCATGATCATATTGAAACTCTTTACTTCTGCATAATGATTTATTTTTGTAAGGTTATAAGTGATTATTGAGTAACACAGAGTATGCATCAACCACATTCCTGTCATTCCACAGCAAAAATAAATCACATATTTTCTCAGATTGTGAAACTTGATTGACTCAGCAAGTTTTTTGTTTAGAGAGAAAATACATGATATTGGATTTGTTAATGGTAATTAGTGTCTAATTCTGTGTGTTGTTGTTGTGTTGAACCTAGTTTAGTAAACACATTTTGTTGTTTTTTAGAAACTATGTGGGACCAACTACCCAGTCAGCATCTGCTTCATAGTGGTGAACGAGTTCTGCGAACGCTTCTCCTACTATGGCATGAAAGGTAAGCACACTTTCAAGATTCAAAAAACAAAACAATATTCTCACAAATAAAATGGTGTCTGAATGAGTGCATGAGACATAATGATATCAGTAAAAATGCAGAAATAGGAAGTAAAATAGCATGAGTTAAAACAGAATGAAACATGAAATACTGCATATTGTTGTATTATATAACAATGTAGATGTGTACACTGTAAACATATTCAAAGGCTTTATTTTCATGTGCGCAAAAGCCGACCTACAGTGTATTTTTTCTCCTTTCTTGTATGTATCGATTCCTTATGTGTGTTTGATGTTTCACATATTCACATATAAAATGCATGTGAAATGCTTCTTAATCTGGTTAAGTGTGCGAGTCAATGGTGGATTTAACAGAGAGGATAGTGACAGATATGTCTCTGTCCTCCCATCACATGACCTCACTTACACTCACATGGCTGTCACATTACTCAGGGCTGCCAACCTTTGAGTTCAGTGAGTTGTTTTTTTGGTGAACCGAAAAAATAAACGTTCATGTGTACAGTGTTACAAAATGTATTGAACATGTACAAACTAGGGTTTCCCATTAATGTACCGGGCGCTACAGTGGAATATCAATACGCACATACAGTGTACCTACAACTCTTACAATGAAGAATCGATAATCAGCTCACAGCATATAAAATAGAGGTGTAAGCAGAGGTAAAGTGATATTTTAGGGGGGTCCGGGGGCATGCTACCCCGGGAAGATTTTTATTAAAATATTGAAGTTAAATTCATCAATCTGGTGCATTTTGAGAGCAAAATTAAGAGATCTATGGATACATCTCTCAACATCCATTTGAAACAGAACTGTACAGAGATTTTCTTTTTCTTTATGGATATTTTACAAATCACTCCCCTTTTAAACTGTATTCTTGTTTTACTGTCATATAGTATTTCATAACTGTTTTTCATTTATTCTCATAAATGGTGACCAAACCGTTTGAGACCCACTGAGATAACTAGACTAAAGTTAACTATCTAAACACTGAACTGTAGTTATCTCTCTCAGTCTGACAGGACAGAGCTCTCCCTCTCCTTGTTTTAGAAACAGCTTCTAATATCCGTTAGCGCAGCTAGCTAACCAGATGCTAACAACAACAATGCAAATAGTGAGTTTGGTAGAAATATACTGTATAATAGTAAAGTTATTGAAGATGATGCCATATTTATTGAAGATTTTACATTATAAATAAACACACTTCACTGAGCCACAGCCTCCCTATTAGTCCCACAGAATGGAAATGTACATTGTTACAGCAGAAAAGAGCCAAAGGCAGCTTAATGTTTCCTAAGCATGCATAAAAGAAAAAGTACTAAAGATAAAAAAAGAAATTATAATAAAGAAGTTACGGGATATATATTGGATTTTGAGGCCTCATGCTTGTGTGTGTTCACAGCGGTGCTCACGCTTTACTTCCTCACCTACCTGCACTGGGACAAGGACCTCTCCACCGCCGTGTACCACGCCTTCAGCAGCCTCTGCTACTTCACCCCCATCCTGGGAGCGCTCATCGCTGACTCCTGGCTCGGAAAGTACAAGTGAGTCCCTGTGTCATCCCCACATGCATTATATAGGACATATTATTCTTATTTTCAGGTTCATAATTGTATTCTATGTCTCTACTGGGACATGTCTCCATGCTTTAATGTTCAAAAAGCTCTTTATCTTTCTCATACTGTCTGTGCTGCAGCACCTCTTTTCACCCTCTGTCAGAAACCAGAGCCCAGTCTGCTCTGATTGGTTAGCTGGCCGGCTCTGTTGTGATTGGTCAACCGCTTAGAGATGTCCCGCCCCTTACTTATGTACAATTTGTTGGAGTGCTAGCCAATAGAAGTGCGAGTGTTATTTAGTGATGTGTGATGCCCCTGTGGGTTCATCTAGAGAGGGTGTGGCTGTGCTGTCTTGATTGCCTTGATTGCAGTGGGAGCCTGGGTCTGGCGCCCTGCAGATATTTAAAGCCTCTGCTCCTCTCTGGCCGTTTCTCAATCTCGAGGAAACCGTCTTCCAAGCCAATATTTCAAGGATGCTACGTCATCAAGTGGCACAGCAGGACCGTTCCAATCTCCAGCATACTTGGAATTCCACCGAGGCCGCGTCCTTGGTTTGGGGGTAATTTCGAGGCTGCACATGGGTAGACTTCGCGTCCTTAAAATCCCCACAATGCTTTGCGCACGGACCGATTTCCCCAAATCTGTGGCGGATTTCATATGACGCACACCTGCACACCTGCACACTTGCTAGCCTGTTCCACTCTTCGTTTTCCGAATGCCAGGAAGGATTCTTGCCTCGCTTCTGAAGCAAGTGACTCGGAAGACATGTGCTACCAAGCAAGCGTATATACTCCTACAGGCAACCGGTTTCGGTTGAGTATGCTATGAGTTTCTTCAGTTGCTTCACTTTGTGCACTTCAACACTCTCACACTCATACATGTCAATGCAATCCTCACCCTGCATTTACACTACTGATACCACTGACATCCACACCTCATTGATATGGTGTGTCTCCTCTTTGTTGTGGCCTCTTGAGACAGGTCATAACACTATGTTACAGAAGTAAACAAAGGAGTCCAATGGAGGCATTTCAGGGAAGGTAACAAAGAGATGTTAGCCTTTGAAAAACCATTTATAGGCACACCATACATCAGGCAGTATTTTAACCTGAGAGCTTTGTGTAAATGTGCAACACCTCCTATTAGTGGAGGTGAATCAATGACCACACACACTCACAGATCATGAATAATAACCAGAGTGCAGCTCTGAATGTGCGTAATGTCTCTCTCCACAGGACCATCATCTACCTGTCCATTGTCTACGTGATCGGACATGTGGTGAAGTCGGTCGGAGCCATTCCCACCGTGGGGAGCAGCGACGTGCACATGTAAGTAAGGAGTTGATGAAATAGCCTTTTACTTTCACTTAAAATGGTCAGATGTGGAATTCAGAGGTCTTCAACCAGGTTTTTTTTTGTGGTGGTCGATTAAAAAAGAATAGACTTATAGTGTGTGTATATATGTGTGTGTTGCAGCGCTCTGTCCATGGTAGGTTTGATTCTCATTGCTTTCGGCACCGGAGGAATCAAACCCTGTGTAGCGGCTTTTGGTGGAGACCAGTTTGACGAGGAGCATGTAAGTCTCTACACTTTTTCTTCACGTGATGTTTGTATTCTATGGACAAAATGAGGAAAAATGTCTAGAATGAATCAGTAAAATCTAGGTGTATATAAACAAAAAAGATAGGAGCAGAAATAATTTTGAGTGTCGTTGATGTTTCTCTAGATGTAACAGCTTATCCCGCAACCCACCCCATACATTTAAGTGATCGTTTTACAAAGAGTTTCTTTAGGTCTTCTGTGTAAAAGACACAAGAGGAAGTTATGGCGTCTATAAAATCAGCTGTAAATAGTTGTGCCACAGCAGCTCACTCGTAAAAATTCCAGCCTGATTTCACTTCCAGGGCCTCAAATACAAACGCTTTAAGGTAATGGGCATCTTTGCCTTGATACCGACACACAAGTCAACCGTTGACATCTATAGATGAGAGTAACACCTACGTCACTTCCGGGCAAAAAGTACGGCCCCGCCCACTTTTGGGGGAAAACAACGCTGTCATTTGAATGGCGGTCAATACAAATTCTGAAGTTTTTGCCAATCCGATAAAGATTTTTTGAAAACCGTGGATTTTTGGATCTTCAAAGAGCTCGATTACGATGGCCAGTCAGGCAAACAATTACATTTGATCATTGATAATCGACAATCGGTTTTGATATATGGCTAAATAAAAATCAGTAGGCGAGGCTGTAATTTCTCCAGCTGTTACTCTCATGAGCGAGGCGGAACATAATAGTTTTATGATGCCAAAAAGCTGCTGTGTCGTTTATTGCACCTCAAACATTAAAAATAAATCAAGAGTTCAGTGTTTCTGTACTTCCTCTAAGAAGAAAGGACAGTAAAAGAAGAGCTCTGTGGCTTCAGGCTCGATCGCCATTCAAATGACAGCCGTTGTTTCCCCCAAAAGTGGGCGGGGCCGTAAAGTGACGTAGATGTTACTTTCATCTATGAAAATCGATAGCCTACTGCTATATTTAACCATATATCGAGCCTGATCGTCGATTTCTAATGGCTTAATGCAATTGTTTGCCTGTCTGGCCATTGTAATCGGGCTCTTTGAAGATCCACAAATCTCCGGTTTTCTTACATTTCTGATCGGATTGGCAACAACTTCAGAATTTGTATTGACCGCCGTTCAACTGACAGCGTTGTTTTCCCCCAAAAGTGGGCGGAGACGTTATTTTTGCCCGGAAGTGACACATTTGTTACTCTCATCTATATGAGACGCACCATGCTTTTTTAATAACCTCAATTCAAACAATTTCCTCATTATTAGATGCTCATAGCAATGGATGTGGTGTTAAAAGTGTGGTCAAACAAACATTTTCTTTAGTGTATGCTGAATTTGCAAGTGCAGATTTAATTTAGATTTGCCTGAATACAAAAATAACAAAACAAGTTAAACATGGGTTGCACAGAATTCTACAGCGCTTAAAGCTATTAGATTTAGCTTAACACAATAATCAGTCATTTGAAAACGAATTTGAAATATTTTTGGGTATTTAAAGAGGACAAAAAGACATTATTTTAAAAACATGTTTTAATTTCATAATTTCGTTGATCACCTGCAGGGCAGCGAGAGGCAGAAGTTCTTCTCCATTTTCTACATGTCGATAAACGCTGGGAGCCTCTTGTCCACTGTGATTACACCAGTACTGAGAAGTGAGCTGTCACTTTCTTAACATTCAAATCATACACAAAGATGTCTGTTGTGTTGAAGCCTTTTAACGCTGGCTTGTCCCCTGCAGGTGATGTGCAGTGTTTCGGTGGAGACTGCTACGCTCTCGCCTTCGGAGTTCCTGCAGCTCTGATGATCGTGGCTTTAGGTGAGTGTCGATCCACCTGAAACACCCTCCAGTCAAATGTCATCCAGTACTGACAGTATGAATGGTGGCTGCATAACTTTATCTTCTTTCCGATATGGTGAGAGGCTAATTCCGTCAATATTTGAAAATAAAATAGATATTTTTTTTGGGTCTATTCTGAGCTACCTTTCTAATGTCTGAGCTCCTCTACTCCTACTACTACTAAGGGAGCTTTTTTCTGCCATCTGTATCTTCAATCTTGCTTTATGGTGTCGGTGTCTTTTTCAGTTACCCATCACACCTTCTCCAAGCAAGGGAGATCTAGTATGTCTAAAGTCATAGATGAATCTTGATTGGGCCAAATTTGACCCCGAGTGACCCAAAACAATGCTGCTGGGTCTTCCCAGACCCGAACACCAAATTATACACTTTTTTTTAGAGACCTTCAGACTTGGATACAATTGTCAAAATCAGTTTTGTAGTGTTTATAAAGCTGTTAGGGAGGATATCATGAAGCCTTGTTCCGATACAAAAAACTAGAGCGTAGTTATTATATAATTTTAACTTGAAACGGGTCACGGGAGACCCGAACCCAACACAAGGGTTAAGTCAATACCACATTTGAATAATGACTAATTGATCACAAACTATTTCAGGGACAATACAGATGTGTATACTCTTAAGTCACTATTAATGAATCCAGAAGCTGCCCCCAAATATTTTACTCTGATAATGATACACTGTAAACAATTAATCTGTGTTGAAATGAGCAGGAGAAGAGCTAGTTAACGTTAGCTGTTTGCTGTTAGCTGGTAGCTGTTAGCTGTTGGCTTTTAGCTGTTACGGCCCCTACACACGGCGGCGTGCGTTGCCGCTTCAACGCTTCTGCCCATTCACTTTGAATGGGGTGACGTCACGATTCGCCGAACTGCATTGCGGGAGCAAAGCGTAGCTTCTCTCACGTTGCTCGCTTCAAAAGTAGAGCAATGTTCTACTTTTGACGCCTCGACGGAGGCGTCAGCCAATCGAATCATATGCCAGTACAAGCTCTAGCCAATCAAACCGCTGCTTGTGTGTCAGGGGCGGGAGATTCATGTGATTGGTTGTTGGTCGAGCTTCAGACACGCCCGCCGGCAAGCGTCAACGCACGCCGCCGTGTGTAGGGGCCGAGCTGTTATCTGGTAGCTGTTAGCTGTTGGCTGGAAGCTGTTCACTGTTAGCTGTTGGCTTTTAGCTGTTAGCTGGTAGCTGTTGTCTGTTAGCTGTTATCTGTTATCTGTTAGCTGTTAGCTGTTATCTGGTAGCTGTTCACTGTTAGCTGTTAGCTGGTAGCTGTTGTCTGTTGTCTGTTATCTGTTAGCTGTTAGCTGTTAGCTGTTAGCTGGTAGCTGGTAGCTGTTCACTGTTAGCTGTTAGCTTTTAGCTGTTATCTGGTAGCTGTTCACTGTTAGCTGTTAGCTTTTAGCTGTTGGCTGTTGGCTGGTAGCTGTTATCTGTTATCTGGTAGCTGTTATCTGTTAACTGTTGGCTTTTAGCTGTTAGCTGTTCGCTGTTAGCTGTTGAATGTTATTTGTGAGCTGTTCGCTGTTAGCGATTCGCTATAAGGGAGTAGCTATAAAAAGGTACACTTTAACGTTATCAGGAAGTGTTCAATTGTGATCTTGTAAAAAAAGTAGTTTTTGGTGAGACGCATGAATAAATTGTTGTTTTCCAGGAGTAGAAAATTGATATTAGAGAAGTATTTATGACTTGATTCACTTCCTTAAAAAAACATTGTGCAAACAGTAACAAAGGTGTGATGAAATACATGGAATTGATGCTTTTGTTTTTGTGTTTTACCCTGATACTGAATTGATATCGAGACTCTTTCTGTTATTGTGATATAGTTTGTATAAAGTCCAACTTCTGGTGTGCTGGGCTTCCTCTTGATCAAGACCCCCACTCATTTGTCCTGACAGTCAGTTGTCTCTGCCTCTGAATCCCCTCTGAAACATCATGCTCTACAGACAGGTCTCTGTGAAAACAAGCTGTGATTATATTACCGGAGGGGCCCCGAACGCATCGCAGAGTACACAAAGTATGGACTCAGTGTTAGAGACTTGTTTACCGTGCGTCACATGTTTTCCCTCTTGAAGAATTTCACAAGCCATTGTAAGAGGACAAAGCATCGTCAGTTAGTGCTGGTTCTTCTCATGCGGAGAAGAGGAGATAAACAAAGGTACAAGAAGTATATTTTCTGAAGTAAAAGTAGCAATACTACAGTGTAAAAAATATCCAGTTACAACAAGTAGACCTACAAGTTAAGTCCTGCATTCAAAGTCATACTTAAAGGTGGGGTAGGTAAGTTTGAGAAACCGGCTCGAGAAACACTTTTTGTTATATTCCATGGAATGCTCTTAACATCCCGATAGCAATGAATATCTTAAGTGCTTTGACAAAAAATCCATTAAAAAATGTCATCTGTGGAAGCCGTGGCGCTGTAAAAAGCACGACCAATCATCTGAGCCGGCCCGGCTAAAATAACTGGATGGCCTACCTGCCTGTCAGCCTTCCATCTGTGCACAAACTTATCTCGTGCCCTCATTGGTCATGTGCGCGTTCGTGTGTGTTGGAGGAGGGGCTCTGTAAGGAAGTAGCAGATTTCTTCCGGCTGTGCATTTTCAAATTCTAGCGCACTCGAGCTGGTTTCTCCAAAATTACCTACCCCACCTTTAAGTCAAATTACTGAAGTATTAGCTCTCAATATGTAGAATGTGCTATTATTTTGATCCCTATTATTTTTTTTAATCTTTTAATTTAAAGTTTAATATTTTAAACGTTTACATTAAAACTTTTTTTTAATTTTTATTGTTTTTTTATTGTTATGAATAGGAATTATTTGTCTTTCACATTAATAAAAAAAACTGTGATTCTTGAGGTCTTGAATTTCACAGTATGCATTATATATAGCTTTACACATAATAAAAGTGTCTGAAAATCTAATGTATAGCCTTGATACTAAACTTAGTGAAATTCCACCACTGTAAATCCATATATGGTAGTTCTGATACCAGGCAAGTGGAGTAATGGTTTGCACAACAGCAGAGTCATTTCCAACGTAAACAGTTTCCTGCACTAACTCTTCATCCATATTTTGCAGTTGTGTTCACTGTTGGCAGCGGGATGTACAAGATGTCTCCTCCCCAGGGAAACATCCTGCTGGAAGTTTGTAATTGCATCGGGGTGAGTCATCTCCCATTTCTCCCATATCACGTGATTTATTAAATGTCCCCTATTATACTGTTTGTCATCAATATAGTATAGGTCTCAGATATATACAGAACATGTCTCTGATTGTCTCCAAACACCAAACAGATCATTGCAGCATTACCCATAATCCCCTCTGTTTCAGCCCTGTTTCCAAAGTGCTGATTCTCTGTCTGTTACTTTAGATGAAAATAAGGAGCCCCTCCCCACGCCCCTCTGAGAGACATTTGGTTACAAAGAACTCAATGGTGCTCTAGGAGGAGATTCAGGTGATAAGGTGGGGGGGGGGGGGGTGTTACCTTGGTTGCTGATTGGCTAATGGTTACACAAGCCAAAACATCGTTATGACATCATAAAGTGGCCAAAATCTGATCAGCTCATTTTCAGACAGGTTTTTATATAAATGGATCAGGACAAAAAGAGAGGGGGTATTTGTTCCTGACATTTTCAGAATCTCTTTACACAGAGGGGACACACGTTGATGTATAAAAGACATGAACAAGTGGACCCAATTAGGCTTTCGTTGCAGGCGATTTCTAACTTTTGAACGGGAGTGTCCAACGACCGCCCAGAAAAGCTGATAACACATTTTTGTTGCTCACTGAATCATGGAGAGCTACTGATGTCAAACATTTCAGAGGAAACGGGTGCCAGCCAGGATCCAATATCCAATTCAAAAGCGGCACACATTAAATAAAAGACATCTGGCTTTTAACACACCTAATTAAAGTGTAACAAGTATCTCTTCTTATAAAAAGTTCACTGAAACTTTCAGAGTCTCTTTACACAGAGGGGACACGTGTTGATGTAGAAAAGACATGAAGAAGTGGATTTTGCATAATAGGTGACCTTTAAGGAGCCAACTGATTTATTCTGGTGTTTTTTTTTTTACTGTGTAGAACTATTTTGTATTGTGAAAAAAGTGTGATTTCTTTGCATTGCTTCTGTTTCCGCCAGAGCTGTCCACTTTTCCATCTTTATTCATGTTTTCCTCTTTTTGTTTGCAGTTTGCCATCAAAAACCGCTGGAAGAGATCGAAGTATGACTCTCAGAAGAAACACTGGCTGGACTGGGCTGAGGAGAAGTACTCGGTAATACAAAGACTCTTGCATGCAACAGCTGGAATATTTATGTATATTTGATTCTTTTCTGAGAATCACACTTAAGAAAGCCAAAAAGAAGACCACACAGTGGTAAATTATAAAATATGGATGGGAGCGTTATCTAGTGTGTGTATTTGTACATTTGATCCTTCAAAAACTAGGTATTTGTCGTCTAGATCAGTGGTTCTCAACTGGTGGGTCGCGACCCAAAAGTGGGTCGCGGACCCGTTTCGAGTGGGTCGCGGATGTGTGAGTGAAGAAAAAAAAATAAAAAATTAATTGGAATTCTTTTTTTTTTCTTTTTCGGAAAAAGTCAAACTTTTATTTTGAAGGCCGGATTTTCTAACGCTGTGCATGCAGTCGGCGTTGGACTGGAAGTACCGGAGACCATAAACGGTTTTGAAAACGTCTGTCACGTAGTGATCATCTTCTCAATAAAACATCTTTGCTGATGTTTTTTCGAGTCTTCTGGCCAATCAGAATCAAGATTGTGGCCGGAAGTCCCCACGGAGAATAACTTTGTGGTAGAACATCCATGGGTAGAACTCTTCTTTATACATCCATGGGTACAACTTCAGACCCCCTGCTGGGGTTGGGTTTTCAGCATGTGTGCCTTTTTATATAGTTCAGCTTTGATTCCATCATCTCATTAAACCTTTTTTAAAAGCATACTTTAGTTCTGTGAAGGGATATATGCACTGTACTTCACTTTCATTAATATTGTATGCTGAAACGTGTATATATTACAGCACGTTTTTTTGTTGAATAGATTTGAGTGCTTCAAAATGTTGGGTCGCGATGTATTGACCAAGTAAAAAGTGGGTCCCGAGGCCTGACCAGTTGAGAACCACTGCTCTAGATGTTTGTGCTTTAGTAAAAGTGTGTCATTGATGTTTTTGGTGTATCTATAATGTGTGTGTTTGTGTGTCTACAGAAGCGTCTGATCCAGGAGATTAAGATGGTTCTGCGTGTGTTGGTGCTCTACATCCCACTGCCGATGTTCTGGGCTCTGTTTGATCAGCAGGTACTTGAAGACAAACGTTTTCTTACAAAATAGACCCTCTTGCATGGCAATTTTGCTCCATCACTGGTCCAATACCACAACATTTGGTTCATCCATTCATGCCCCCTTCAGGATGAGTTGAAATCATTCTTATGACTCTTTGATTTTTGCCTACTTTGGTTTTAAAGAGGCCCTATTATGCGTTTTGGGGGTTTTCCCTTTCCTGTAGTTTATCATATAAGCTTTTGTGCATGTCAATGGTCTGCAAAGGCTAAAATCCCTGTGTTCCCTTAGGAGGAAGTTTCTATGTAAAGTCTGATTGCCTTTACATTTGAGTAAGATAATGAGTAAATAAATTGATTGTTAGAAAGTTAAATAATATGTTTTTGGGGATGAATATGACTCTTATCACTATCAGCATACCTTTTGAAGGTAAACTGTTCCATGCACCAAAAAGCCTTTGCTTGAGATAAAAATTGCACTAAATTGCACTAAATTGCACTATTTGACAGTTGTGTAAATGCCTTGATTGTACACACTGTGCCTGACCAGTGTTTTAGTCAGCACAAGGTCAACATATTGTGTCATGGTGCTCTTATAAAATCCTATAACTACCTGTTATCATCTCCTCTGGCCGAAACTCAACACAACCGTGTGATTATGGGAAACCTCAATGCCACATTAGACATTCCTGAGCTTCATTCTTCCTGAAATCATTCTCCATTTAAACACACATGGAAGATATACAGCATGTCAAACATTTACCACTTATTCATCATTGTTCTCTCCAGGAAATGACAACACAAGCCTGCTGTGGTCAAATTAGATTCATGCTAAGCTAACAGAGTATATGACGCCCTAAAATACATTGACAGTAAACATCTGTGTTTTTCTTTATGGCAGGGTTCCCGCTGGACGCTGCAATCCACCAGGATGAACATGGCTTTTGTAAGAGTTTCCTAACCTGAAATATCAATGTAACAAAAATCTGATAACATATTTTATTGCTCTTTATCAGTGGGTGGGTTTTGATATTCATCTTGTTGCACAAACTGTCTTGTAAAACTGATTCTCCTTTTAGGGCGGTGTTGCAATGTTAGCATTTTATTCTAGAGGATTACACTTATGTTCCCAATAAACCAATGCACACCGTAAAGAGTCCAAAATGTTTACGGCTCACCAATCTTCTTTTTGTTACAGGGACATTTCTTCACCATTGAGCCAGACCAAATGCAGGTACGTTCAGGGTTCTCTGCAAATAAGTAATAGTGCACAACAAGGACATTTCAGAAGAGTGAATAATCAATACTTTAAAGGGGACCTATCATGCAAAATGCACTTTTGTATGTCTTTTATACATAAACATGTGTCCCCGGTGTGTCAGGGAACTCACGCAGCGTCAGAAAATAAAACCCTCTCTCTTTTCTTCCGTACCCAAATCTTTTTACAACGAGCGGATACAGATTTGCTGCCAATATGACGTCAAATCGGCAGCGGACCCACAGAAAGTTGCTATCAGAAACAATGCCTGACGTGTTTTGGACGTAATATGATCTTTGTTTACATTAGCAATGTCGTCATGAACACATCTGTCCATCAGACAGAGGGCTGCTGTGCCTCCTGTCATCATTAATGGACGTCTCTTTAAAATGACCGCTCAGAGGAGAGGAGTTCTCATTTCTCTAACCGCCTGCTGCTTCCCCTCCTCTCTCCTCGGTTCCTCCGCTCGCATCTCCTGTGGGCGGGACTAAGTATCGAGGATAGGAGTCGAGGAGGGGAGTCGAGGAGGGGGGTTAGCTGAAATGAGAAAGGCCCCATGTGTGTTTAAACAACAGGAAATAAAAAAAGGAACTCACCTTGTGTAAAACCTGCAAGAGAAAAAGCATTTGAGCTCCATACTGTTTCAGAAATAATCCTTGATGTGGTTTAGAACAGGATGGCATTTTATCACAGCAGAATTTAACTTTATCTCCGGTAGAATTCTGATCAGGCATTAGCTCCGCCTCCTCTTATTTATTTATTGGCTACAATGGGTGATCTGTTTGGTATTTTAAGCAAAAAACTTCAGACATGTTTTGTATAGGTATGGCCCTACAATATATGTTTCCAATATAGCATGATAGGTCCACTTTAACACCTGAGAGTTCATTACAAAATTCAGCCACATGCCAAAGAAAAAAAAAAGCGTATGAAAAATATAGAATAGATAGATATGAACCATGTTTTGCTGTTTCTGTGTGAATTAAACACACTTAATACAGCATATGTTTACTGTTGTCTAGTTGTTATGTATTGAATCATTTTGCGTAATTTTTTCCTAAAAATATGGGACGACTGTTCACTTAAACTTTGTAGTGAACAGCCTGATCACCACTCACACTGTAACCCTTACATAGTACATATTTGTTATAGGCAAGGCAATTTTATTTATATAGCACTTTTCAGCACGTGGCGATTCAAAGTGCTTTACAGATTAAAAGCAAAAGACATTTATAGTATAGTACTTTTAAAAATGCGTTATAGTATATATTTTTATGTTTATATGTGTTTCTTTCGTCATGCAGTACTTTGCCAGTATGTTTTATGTCTTCCTAATACGTTTATTGTACACACCAAACACAAAAGCAAATTCCTTATTAGTCAAAAAACGACTTGGCAATAAACCTTATTCTGCTTCAATGTGCAGAAAAACTAAACAACAGAACATGTGTAATCTGGTCAATTTAATCCCTATACTGCTGAATATATATATATTTAGATATATATATGTAAATGTAAGGGAAACTTCTGTGTAGCAATGCAGTCACCGACTCAGGAAGGAGACACGGGGAGAGCTGGAGCTTTGATGTCAAACACTGACGGGTTTATTTGGAGCTTCGGCCGGAGAATTCACAAAACAAGTCCAAGAGCCAGAGGTTCTGACTTCACGGTAGAGTTGCCACGTGAAATCTGAAGAACTCTACCCCAGACCCAGACCCATGTGTTTAGCTAGTTCAGAGAGAATAATCAACATGCTGCATAACAAGATAGACTCATAACGCCTCTATCAGCTGACGCCAGCAGGCAGGAACAGGGAGACAGAACACTGAGAGCACAGCAGCCCAGGTTACAGGTGCCTGTGCTCAGTCAGGACAGTTTGAACTGATCAACTGGGTCACAGCTATGGGCCTTGGAAAATATTTCCCCAACAGTAAATATATACTTTCTACATCTGCTAATTATCTGGAAACATGTATTTTTCATGTAAAGCGAGTTGCCATGAATTTCTAACATCCTTTTTTTGTTTGATCTTGCCTCTGCTCTTGTTTTTCTTGAAATGTTATTTATCATGTGCACATGCTGCATGTGTACAAAAACAGCTATCTGGTGAAAACACTTTTACAGCTTTATCTCTGTCGCCTCTTTACAGTCTAGATGGAATCATCATGAGTCTTTTATTCGCATATTACCCAAAGCCTTTATGATTTTACGAGGTTTAGTCAGCTTTTATAGTCAGCTTTTATAGCCATCTAACGGTGGGGTTCCCCTCCCTTTTTTCACTAGATGTTGAACGCTCTGCTGATTCTCCTCTTCGTGCCCATCTTTGACTTCATCATATATCCGCTCATTGGCCTTTGCAAGGTCAACGTCACGTGAGTAGAAACCTGTTGTTTTGGATACTCCCACCTTTATTGCAGTAATGAGCATTTAAGAGGTCGCTTAACTGGAAAACGAGCCATGTGACCTTAACGTTTACATCGTTAAGGTCATACGAATAAATGGTTAACAAGTGAAGGAAATGTTTGCCGAGCACACGAATAGAAACATACTTTAAAAATTGTATATCTCAGGATTTAGTTACATTACATACATGTCACTTGCTAGACGCTTTTATCCAAAGCGACTTACATACTCAATACAGTGGACAATCCCCACAGGAGCAATTTGGGGTGAAGTGTCTCAGGGACACAACGACATGCTGACTGCAGTGGGGTTTGAACCTGTGACCCCCTGATCCGAACACCAATGCACAACCCACTGCACCACATGATTTTAGTTCCTAATGTTTGGAGAAAACAGCAGCATGTTTTTATTTAGGGATCACATTTCATGACTTTTTACTTTCAAAAGGCTAACCAAATCGAGAAGTAGAAATCAGGTGGTTTCACACACACATAGAGATTTGCTATGATCACTGTTTTTATTCATGTCTTTCAGAGAATATCTCAGATTGTTAACAGTTTATTTGCAACTGTTCAAAAGTGTTTCTGTGTGCACTGCAGGCCTCTGAGGAAGATGGCCGTAGGGATGATTTTTGCAGCGTTGGCCTTCGGAGCGGCCACTCTGGTGGAGATCAACGTTGTGGTGCGTATGAGCAGCAATCATTAATCCAGCCTGTTGTTATAGAAACCAAATGCATTACTTCCCTACACAAATATGACATTATATGCATGCATGCACACCTAGTCAGAAAACATAAAAATAACTGCACAGAGACTATAACTCAACATCCTGGAAAACCTGGCATTTTTTAAACAAGACAGGCAAAAATTGTATTTCAGGAACTGGTCGGTCAATTTTAAGATTTTGGGCTATGCTGGTTCCAAACAGGTATTTCTTAAGACACCTAAAAACACCTAAAATACATATTAAGGTGTTTATTTTACTGACAATGTTTATGTGTGTGATAAATGCCTTATTTGCATATTTGAATAATTCAGAAAAACACTTATTTAAATACATTATAATATTTAAATCAAAGAAGATTATTAAAAATATTCATATTTTTTGTCTTTTTGGATTGTTGATCATATTTTATTGATTACACTTTTTGATCTTCTTCTCCTCTGTCTGGTAGAAATCGGTGGTGGATCCTGCTCCGGCGGGGAAGTGTCTCCTGCAGGTGTTTAACCTGGCGGAGGGTGATGTGAGTCTGATGATCCCCGGCAGCGATCTGTTCAAAGAGCCGATCCCAAACCTCCAGGTCTGTATTGCACACAAATGTCAGACTCAAAAAATGTTTAGCTTTTGCTGAAAGAATTACATTCTAGACTTTGTACTTCTTTATCAAAACCATGGCTACATGTTTGACTTCATTTTTTAGAAACATGAGATATGAGCAGTGGTGGAAGAATAACCCCTAACCCCTTTTATTCAAGTGAAAACTGCAATACCTTTTACTTAATAGGTCAAATCTTAATGTCTCTGTTTCAGGACCCTGCTCAATACGAGACACTTCCTGCATCCGGAGAGGATCTGCAGTTTCAAGTCACCTTCAACGGGAAAACCTCCGAGTGTAATCACACGTTCCTTCAACGAGAGGCGTACAGTCTCATCCTGTACCCAGACGCTGCTGGAATACAGTGCAATGTGGTGAGTGAAAGAAAACTCCTTCTCTAAATATCTGACAACACCAAAAGCAGAGGGGATCAAAGCAAACTGATGTGTGCGTATGGTGTGTATAATCGTGTGTGTGTGTCAGTGGCGTAGCTGTGGGTGGGCCTGTTCCTCTAGTGGCCGACAGGGGGTGGATGCAGAAAGGAGCACAGACCCCCATGTTAAAATGCCCAACTTTACAGCAGAAATAAACATGTTCCTAGCCTGGATCCAATCAAACTTATTCTGGATATAGTTAGATTCCACCTTCATGACAATGGAATAGGGAGTGCATTTGTTTACCGTGAGTGAATTAGTAAGTAAAGTAAGTTTTGCCGTGAGTGAATGAAAGTCTTATTTCTTCTTGAGGTCTGCAGTGAAGCGTGTACACATTTGCTGAATATGAAAACACTCTCAGTGTGTGCCCACTGCGCGACTGTCAAGGATAAACAACCTGTGGCAGCCGAGTCAGTCATGTGGGTGTTAGTTTTACACATTCTGAGGCCGCCGTGCCTATGTTTTTGTTTTCACTGCTAGTGTATGCTTATGTTCAATTAGTGCATTAATTAATTAAGTTTCAGCTCATACCCCACGCTTAATAAGTCTACCCCTGGCCCACCTACATTTCTCCAGGCCCACCCACACAATAATTCCTGGCTACGCCACTGGTGTGTGTGTCTTGTGATCGGAAAAGTGTGTGTGTGTGAGACCGAGATATACAGTAGATGGCATATAGCTTATCTGGGATACAGTTATACCATACATTTTGTTTTTCCATTTGTGAGTACAGGAGGAGAGAAGGAACAAAAGAAAGAGAGATGGAGAGAAAGAAAATATAAATAATAATCATATACAAAATCAATAAATTACAAAAAATTCAAAGTAACCTTAAAAAATAAATAAGTAATCAGTATTATAACAATAAATATAATAAAAATGTCAATAGTATTCAATATTCATTACTGAAAAAGCAACATTTGAAGTTTTCGTCCTAACGGTGTTTGTTGATCGACATAAAATAAAAATGTTTACCGATGGGTTGCTGGTATGTATGTATGTATGTATGTATGTAGGTAGGTATGTGTGTGTGTGTGTGTATGTATGTATGTGTGTGTGTGTGTGTGTGTGTGTATGTGTGTATGTGTGTGTGTGTGTGTGTGTGTGTGTGTGTGTGTGTGTGTGTGTGTGTATTTATGTATGTATAAGACTGTAAAGCCAAAATATTTGCAAGGATTTTTAAGAAAATTCAACAATAAATGCAGCGAATACAAATTGCTGTAATTGAGAGAAACCGCTTCTCTTTCAGGTCAGTGACTACATAAAGAAAAATGATAATGGGAAACCTCTCCTCAGGTAAACCATGTTTAATCTTTGAAGTTATAGACTCACCTTTCACTGATCTTAAAGTAAATATTTAAAAACTCTCTTAAATAATAAAGGAAGTTTTCTCATGATTTCTTGTTTTTCCAACTCAACAGGTTCCTGAACACACAGCCGGAGGCGATCAACACAACTGTTGGAGAAGTGTCTTTCCATCTGGCCTCGGATTACAGCATGTCTCTAAATGAGACTGTGAATCGGGGAGAGTGAGTAGAAATGACTCTGGACTCGTCTAAATGAGTAAAACGGCAAAATCTAGCTTCTATACATTTACGCTTAACAGCTTCTTTTTATCTTATCGTTTGAGTTTTGCAGCCTACAATATGTATTTCTTTGGCTCACTAAAACTGCTTCATTTTGGCAGCTGATTTCAGATTAAATAAACTCTACATGCACTACTAGACTGACCAGTACAAATGGTGAGAGATCGAAATAACGTTTCCAACAATCCCGAATACAAAATACAATACAAATATACAAATATGTGTATCCTATGTATACAGTATATATATATATATATATATATATATATATATATATATATATATATATACATACAATGAACAGACATACTGTATTAGCATTTAGCTGCTGAAAGCCAGGTATTTTTTCAAAGAGTTGTTGGGAGACCAAAACAGAGCCAAAAGTCAATATGTGGACATTTTTAAAGGTCCCATGTCATGGCCATTTCTATTGATCATAATTCCATTGTTGAGGTCTACTAGAATCGATTTAAATTGTGCAATTTTCCAAAATCGCATTGGTTTCTCATCTAGCATCTCTGTAAAGTATGTGTATTCACTCTCTGTCCTAAACGGCTTGTTGGAGCTCCTGCCCCCCCCTCCCTGTGAGCCCAGTGTGCTCTGATTGGTCGGGACGTTGCGAGGCTCGTAGCTGCGATCTGCTGCGAGGAGCGGACAGGTTTCCGGGTCGGCGATACAGCGAAACACAGCGAAACTCATCCTGAGCATACACAAACACTCACAGCCGAAGTAAAAACAATAAGTGTGGCTTGATATCGAGGAAGAAAAAGGTTTATAACGCTGTGAGAATGGGTCTGCGGAGAGCATTTTTCCGCCATCCCAACTCGTCTATTACCAGCGTTCAGGGAGCTCTATGCAAGTCAATGGGACTCCCTGTTAGTTGGCCAAGGGATCCTGGTGTGTGAGGGGCTCCGCGGATTGGTCCATTTTGGGCCAATCCGGTCATTTGTTTGGGTGTTCGCACGTCACAGAACCCAGGAAGCAAACAATGGAAGAAGAGAAATGTCCAACGAGGCGTTCTGGGGCAGCATAGACAGGTATTTTCTGTGTTAGAGTTGTACTCGCTACAGGGTGTACTTTGAGGGTTTGTGACTCTGCAGACCGTTTACATGCAGAAAAAGCTACATAACACACAAGGGGACGGGTAATAACCGGAAAAGCATGACATGGGACCTTTAAGTAATTTATTTTACATTAAAATCCCTGATACATGATAAGATCTTTAATAAGATCATGCCTACAATAGATTATGCTGAAGCAGAATATTTTTTTATTTGCATCGTCTCTAATTTCTATGCATTCTTCTTTGTTTGTCTCTAATTCATCTCCACCTTCATGCACCTCCTTCCTCCTGTTAGATATCCGGCCGTCAGCTGCAGCTCAACTTCAGGGAAATGCTCAGAACTGAACCTCGGCCTGCTGGACTTTGGAGCTTCCTACACCTTCATACTCATGGAGGTCAGACAGTATGCTTACTGTATATCCAGATCTAAATACTCTTACAACATGGCATTTAAAGGTCCCCTATTATACTGTTTTTCATCAATATATTATAGGTCTCAGATATATGCAAAACATGTCTCTGAAGTGTTTGGCTCCAAACACCAAACAGATCATTGCAGCATTACCCATAATCCCCTCTGTTTCAGCCCTGTTTCCAAAGTGCTGATTCTCTGTCTGTTACTTTAGATGAAAATGAGGAGCCCCTCTGAGAGATATTTGGTTACAAAGAACACAATAGCCGCGTTCACACCACAGTACTTTTCCCACTTTAGTTCCGATATAGTTCCGAAATGTCGCGTTCACACCAACAAGAGCCGGAACTAAAATGAGTTCATGAGAACCTTTTTTACCCCCTTTTCCGTCCCTGCTAGAGAGCAGGTACTTTCGTGCAGAAGAAGAAGAAGTGACGTCAGCGGCTTCATTTGCCTAATCCACCCCCAGGAACTTTTTTCCGGTGTGAACGCGATCTGTACTTAGTTCATGAGAACTAAAGAGTTCTCAGAACTAAAGAGTTCTCATGAACAGAGATGGGGTCGTTACTAAAAAAAAGTAATATATTACACTACTTCGTTACTCTCTACATAAAGTAACTCGTTACTTTACTCGCAGGGCCGGCCCGCCCCTCCCTCCAGGCAGATCACGCAGACTGCTAAAGTTTCAAATGTTCTCTTTAGTTCAGTTTCCATTGTCGCATAAGACTGATCCAGATAGCTCTCACCATGGCTGTCCTCTGTCTCCTGCTATCTGTATTTTGTGCAGTATATCTCTGAACGATGGTGATTCCACTGTGGGCAACATGTCCTCTACTATGAAGGATGCTACAAGCCTGTCCATCTCTGCTTTGGTTACCGGTCCTCCAAATTCTAATTGTTGTTTCTTCGGGGGCGGCGGCGGCGCACTCACAACATCCTCATTCAGGGTTCGGGGGTCCTTAGCTATTAGCTTCACCTTAGCATGTGTTCTTTGCAGGTGTTTGTTGAGGTTTGACGTGGTGTTTACAGCAGTGGATAACAGCTTCTGGCCTGGACACAGTTTGCACCTCACCGTCACATTCCTGTCTATTCTTCGGACAAACTCAAAATAATGGGCATACCTCCACCCCTCGAAAGTTATCGCTGACTCAGCCATGTTTATGCAGCGCTGCACGTGGAGATGTGGACGCGCAAGTTGCGCAGATTACGTACATATAAAGAGGGGACACATGTTGATGTAGAAGAGACATGCAAAAGTAGATTTTGGATAATAGGTGACCTTTAAGGAACCCTCTCTTTGTGTGTGTTTTGTCAGGCATCAGGTCAAATTGTGGCTCACAGGATGGAGGATGTGAAAGCCAACAGCGTGCACATCGCCTGGCAGATCCCTCAGTACGTCCTCCTCACCATAGGAGAGGTCATGTTCTCCATCACTGGCCTGGAGTTCTCCTACTCTCAGGCTCCGGCCAACATGAAGTCTGTGCTACAGGCTGGCTGGCTGCTCACCGTGGCGTTCGGAAACGTGATCGTGCTGATCGTGGCCGAGGGAGCGGGACTGGAGCAGGTAGGATGATATAGGAAATTGTGGGCAGGGTTACTTTAAAAATGTATACCATAATATACTAGTTACAATTGAAAGAATATGTCAGTTTTTGGGTTTGGGTCATTT
Source organism: Gobionotothen gibberifrons (assembly GCA_943591055.1). Taxonomy (NCBI): domain Eukaryota; kingdom Metazoa; phylum Chordata; class Actinopteri; order Perciformes; family Nototheniidae; genus Gobionotothen; species Gobionotothen gibberifrons. The sequence goes on from CALSBZ010004404.1 coordinate 54,556, forward strand.
TGCTTCCATGACATGCCTTTTTTCACACTAGCACACTTTCACACAAAGAAAATACACATTTAGTTGTTACTTTATTAAATGTGTATATTTGTGTGTCCTAAATTCACCAGAAGCAGCATTAGATTCTGCCTCATTTGCAAATGTAAGCATAATATTTTGGGGAAATTACCATCTGGAAGAGTTGTAGTGTCTTCCAAAAATATTTTTTTCAATAAATATATCTAAAGGCCATTTTTCTCTTTTCTTTTTTAAAATACTGTCAACAGTATATTTGAGTTATGGAGTGATACAGAGTTATCCGCACTTCCCTCTTTAAAAACGTTTGACTTTTTGACTGAACAAGAATGTGTTGAACCTGGTTTTATCTATAAGATAATGGGGATGTATGCAAACAAGTCGCATATTGAATTAATTATCCACATATTGAAGAAATACATTACAGAACATTTGAATACAAATAATCTTTGCCTTAATATAAGTGATCAACTTAGTATGTTTCATTGTGATATATAATATATATATATATATACATATATACGTATACATACATACATTCAAATATCTTCCCTGATTACCTGTAGTGTATCCCTTTTTTAAATGAAATGTTCCTAAAAGTTATTTTTTAATGCTGTGAGATTCTGATGATCAAGCAAGAGGTTATAACTCATATTTATAATCCCCATATTTCTCATAATATTATACTGTAGCATTATATTCTATAAAACACATTTTTGTTATTTTATCTTATATAAACACACACATTTAAAGTGCATTACAGGCATAATGTATTGCTCTCTCTCTCAGGTCACACACTAACCGGTATTTTTCTCTCAGTGGAAAGAGTTCGTGCTGTTTGCCGGGCTGCTGCTGGGCGTCTGCATCATCTTCTCCATCCAGGCGAACTTCTACACCTACGTCGACCCCGATCAGCTGGACAAGACTCGCAAGGAGAACTCAGGGAGGGATGACGATGACGAGGACCACGTGAAGAAGAAGTCTAATGACGTACAGCTGAACAAAAGAGGAAAGGGCACCAGATTGTAACGCTGCTGCTTTACAAACTCCAACTTTTATCTGTAGCTGATTTCAAAACAATGGATGATTTATGTGAATGTTTTTATCTGTTATATTTTTTTATTTTAAGTAACTTTTTTGTGTGGTAATGAAGATGTGATCAGTGGACCTTTCTTGTGTTTAGATGTATTTGTTTGTCACAACATATAGAATATTGTGTCAAAAGTTTTTTTTTTAACATCCAGTCACTTAAAAATGTTTAACAGGAAAGTATTTTCATGAAATAGTGTTTTAAAGAGAAGTCCTGTGTGATTTCCCGCACCGTGATCAATAGTGTTATTATAAATTAATGTCAAATATGTTTATATTTGTTGCGTATAGCTCCATGAAGCTAAATAATAATAATGTTCTTTAACAGAGGTTCAGTTTACATTGTGTGTTTGCAGCGATGATAGTTAAAGGACCATTGCACCTGGTGGTTTTGCATGTTTAGAGGCCTTTCATTTCAAATGCAGTCAGTAACCTTAGAGTTGATCTGTCTCTTGCTGCCATAACAGTCAGAAACAATCTTAAATCATGATTATGTTTAACTAGTGTCAAAATCATCATACATTTTCCTTTTGCCTCTATCACTGATTAGATTTTCTGAAACAAAGCTCATCAGTGCCACATATGAGATGTGACAGCATCTTTTTAACACATTAAGGAAGTTCCTAGCCACTTGCACTAACACATTACTATATTTATCATTAAACAAACATGCAAAACCAACAGTATTGTCCTTAGAAAGACAAAAAAACATGTGATTTAATTGTTGTTTTACTCTGGGAATTGTTAATTATGCTGCTCCCTATACAAGTATGTAAATATAATGTGATGCTAAAGCTTTCTTTGCCTTTTGAAATGTTAAAGATTAAAATGTGCATTGTACATTTGAATGCAATTTTGTACTGCAAGAAATAACCTGCTCATATTATTTGTGTGTCACTGAATATTGGAAACACAATGCATTATCACTCTCACTTACATGTGCATCCTTTCTCTCTGAGATGTGAGACCTGTATGTATTCAAAACATCCTTACATCAATCATAAAACCATTACGATCATCCTTCTGTCGCTGTTCAATGTCAATTTTCATTAGAAAGTGACAGGATAACATTATGCAGAAAACAGATGTTCATATCTTGGCAATATTCAATCGAATGATGTGGTTTTATTAGCATACTAAATTGATTCAAGTGGCCATTTCTCTTGCTTTAGGAGAACCGATGCAAATGCTAAAACAGGATTAGTTTGTGCAGGACAACAACACCAGGAAGTGATCTGGCGTCCCTCTTCACATCATGATCAGTTTGTCTGTGACATTTCACATCCGGAGGTTAATCTCAAGGACCTTGACAGATGAGAGGAGAATCACTCTTTTTCACAGCTTTCCACCCTGCAACTCCAGTGAGGCTTCCATAGAAGAAATAAACAGCCTTATCATGAAATAGGCACATTTTTAGGGCACCTTTCAAAACACGAATAAATAAAATTAGTGGCAATACAAAACTAAAATGTGTTGCGTAGGAAACCACAGAGGAAAATTACAGTCAAAGGAGCAATACAAGTAAGTAAAGCCAGTTTGAACAAATTAGTTTATTGGCTTGATTTGAAATAACCCAGTGTCAGTGACTATCATATATTTTATATCATTACTTGTCTTTTTTATTATTTTTGTATTCGTGGTTGTAAAGTATCAGACACTGAACAAGAAAGAAGGTTTTATGTATAGCACTATACTGACAAATGGTAGCTTATCCTTTCATTATCTGTTCTGTAGGAAGGAGGAATAACAACCGAGTAGGTACAGCGTCCGTGACGTCATTTTGGCCCAAAAAGACTTTTCCCGTTGACTACACTGGGAAAAGGCCGTCTGTAAATCAGTGTATAATTTATTTTTAGCTAAAAAGCTACCCATCAAGAACAATTTGATAGACCTTATTTAAATCAGTAGGGTCGCAATATTCGCATCGCGTCCGGTGTGAACGCAGAGTGTAAAATATTGTTAAAGCAACTCATCAAAGTGCCTGAAAAGACAAGATCAGGGGAAAAAACGTATAACGATTCTGATTGGCTCCCATCTTCTATCACATGACTCACAGCGCATGCGCTGATATACGGGGCGGTTTTATGTTTGTGTTTGAAACTTTATATATACAGTCTATGGTTTGAAATCAGCCGTGTTTTCCACCGTTCATTTGAATGATCTAATTTCGTAGTGTGATCAAATATTAATACATTTTCGATATCTAGTCACAAACATGTGTTGGAGGCGAAGTCTACGGCTGGTTTACGTTTGATAACGGTAAGTTTTGTCCGCATTTTCTACTTAGTTAATAGCTACTTAGCTGGGTTAGCATAGCATAAATATCATTCAAATCACGTTCAAATAGCTAACCTCAACGTAACGTCAGCAAACGTTAGAACAACAACATATTTCTGAGTTATGCTCCGCAAAAAGTTCTCAGAGTTGGATTATCCTCAAAGTTACGATTGCTTTGTGTTCAGATTGAAAGACACTGTTCGTGTTGATGTCAATGAACGTTAAACAAACTACGAGCTTAACCTCAAAATGGGCGTTGATATTTGTTAGCTTTATTTGCATTGCCAATATATAACTTGTAAATGTAACAATGCTCTTGGAAACGTTTTTTTGTAGTTAATGTGCGGCTTAGGGGAGACGGCTGTGATGACACTCATACTGTAGGAGCTCAGTAAGAAAACTTAGATCTGCACCAAGAAAACAGCAGACACCTTTTACATGTGCTGCTGCATTTATTGAATAATGTAGTTTTGGAGGTATACAAGTATGTTATACGTGAAGTGTAATGTGTGATACTGTCCTCCTGGCTGTTTGAATGAATTGATCCAAACTCACTTTGTTTGAATACTTAATGTGTTGACTTTTCAGTGAAATTAAAAGCATGTGTTAAAATGTGTGTGTAGCTAGAACATTGTGTATGTCAAGGCTAGATAGACCATACATAAAAAAAGAGATTTAAAGGGTATTCAAACCAAATACAAATTGATATTGTTTTTTTGAAGATGCAGAAGTGATAGTGAGGTAAATCATCAGGATAGTTCACCCAAAACCCAAGATCGCAGTCAGAAAATCAGTTATAAAATAGTTGCAGGTTCGTACAATAAATAATGCTATTGTATAAATAAATAAAACTAATATTATTGTAAAACAATACATGTTTGAAGAATACTTTGAGACAAAAAGTGAAAATTAAATAATGAAATGTAGAGTATTTTAAATATGTTGCAATTGTCCCTGATGCAAATGTCCCCAGGTTGGGTCAGTCGCAACATATGGACAATATATCATAATATATTTATCTTTAAATGCTATTGGTAATTAGCATAAGTTGGTCTAGACCAAATAGTCTGAGTAACTAAGAGAAATGCAAAAACCTCTCCCCTACTTAATCCTACAAAAATCCACCATCAAACCAACATTATTAACATTACATGCTACTGTGTGCTGAACCATCACGAACATAAGCTAACCATTTTTTTATCTTTCAGGTTATTTATTTCACTCGGACATCTGTACATTTGATATAGCTAGTGATGTTGCCTATGAGGACAATGGCCTCTTTAAAGCCGCCCAAGCAGACTTCAGCTACAGTTACGGCATCAAAGATCAAACACAAGATCCTCAGTGAGTCTGTCTTTCATTTGATACACATTAACATTTATATACTACAAGTTTTGTATCATTTTTTTCGAAGGAAGAAAATATTTTGAATTCATATTGTGATGCTTCGTCCCCAGACACCTCCTCCTTCTTCAAGGTCTCTTTGAAGACCAACAACAAGGCCTTAGCTGTTGCTTTGGAGGTCCAGAAGGAGAGGAGCCGGCAGCTGGAGATGGACATTGTGCACTATCAGAAACAGGTGGAGGCACTCTGCTTCGAGCTGGCCACCAAGAAATACAAGCAAAGGAAACTGGTTAGTTTAATTGCCTTATATCAGTGGTTTTCAAACTGTGGGGCGCGACCCCTGGTGGATCGCGGAGGTACTGCATGGGGGTCGCGGGAAGATTTCTTTTGTTTTTATTATTTTCTCCTTTTTGCTTTGTGAAGCACCTTGAGATTACGTTGTTTTTAAAGTGTGCTATATAAATCAAATGTATTATTATTATTCAATTGTAAACAAACACTGTTCGAAATTATCTCATTGGTCAGAGAGCTGTGGGCACAATGCTGCCTTTTGCAACATCCTATGTGTGAGAAAGCAAGCACACACAAGTCATTGATAAGCTATGTGTGGAATAGGAATGGTAAAGTGATGTGATCGTTTGCAACCTGCAGTAGAAATAGTAGTTAATTAATATATTTTCCTTAAAGAAATTTGAATTTAAAAATCTACTACTCAGGGAAGAAGGCCAACCAGTTTTAATTAGGCCAAATTAATTCACAGTATCTATTACAAGCACTTTTGTTCATGTGTAATCCATAATAAAATATAAAATGATAGTTGGATCTTTGTATCTTATTAGCAGAGAAAATGTAATGTTTTTACAACAATATACAATTAATCCTACCAATATAGATGGGAACCGGGTTGGGGGGGGTCCCGAAAATATTTCCAATACCCAAGGGGGTCCCGACTGAAAAAGTTTGGGAACCACTGCCTTATATAAATATCAAAATCAAGGCCTTTTGGGCAGGTGGCAATAACTTCTTATCATACAATTAGTCATAATAATGCACCGACTGTCTCCTAAGTGTTCTGTTTGATATGATTGATTATATGGACTGAGATTCATCTTGGTTTTTGTCTCCCAGCTCCTCACCTTGGACGCCCTCCGTAGCAACACTCTGATGCACTTGGACATGGTGGATGAGCTGTTCTCTGATGGCGTAAGGATTGCTCTGAATAAGTTTAATAAAACAGCTTTGTTGTCTGCCAGTGATAAGTACAATGTTTATCTCTTATAACTATGGCAGGCAGGACACAAGTTTGTTTTGCAGTGTGTTGTTTTAAACCAACTGGATATCTTTTTAGTCGGGCACAGACATGGCGCTTGATTTTCCTTTTGCTTATTTTCATTGGTCATATTTTGGCATGGATTTTTAAAAGTCAAACTGCTATCTAACATAATTCTTACAATGATAAGATTGAACTTTAGACTTGATAATCCCTGCAAATGTCAAACTTTACCACTCAATCTTTGATTGTTACTGTATTTTAGGATAAAGTTCCTGAGGACAACAAGACCTTATCTTGTGGCATCAACAACGAGAATCTTTTAGTGGAAAGGTGAGCAAATGCAGTATTCAGATTAGTAAATACTTTGAAATAAATGTATTTTTAAGGTGGCTTTGAATGACATCTGCTATTTCTTTCTCTTTATCTCGCTCTCCACCCCCCTAATCCCCATTTTTAGTCCTACAGATGAGCAGCCACCTCAGCCAGAAATGGCACAGCCTATGTTGTGTCCCTTTCAAAAAGAACCAGCAGATTTACCCGAAAAAACCCCGATTTCAAACGTCGCTAATATCCTGAACAGACCCAGACAGTCCACAGATGCTTTCAATGGTACGGAGTTTAAGATTTTGTGTTGTTTCTGATTTCAAATCACCATTTAATGCCCTAATATACTGATGAAAATTCCCTGGAAATAAGTAATTTATACATTTTTCATAACTTATTTTCCATAGATTTAAGAGATCCAGAGAAAAGGCGTTCAAGCGAGCTTGTACAGATTCCCCAGAGAGGAAAATCCCGTCCGTCCAGCAGCCTGAGGGAAGAAGTAGAGAGGCTGTCAATCATGTTCTCACAACCTGGGATTGATATGAAGTCAATCCCCTGTTTACAAAAAACCCAACCCCCCTCAGCTGTAAGCACATGTGAAAAACCCAACCCATCTCTTCCTGATGACGTTCCCCTTGAACAAGATTCCAAACAAGAGAAGACTGTGCTTCTGAACACATCAATGGAAATTACAGTGAGTGATTCTGCGGAGATAGTCGTTGTGGAAACCAAGGCTAAGAGAAAAGCCCGCTCTGGAAAGCCAAAAGCCAAGAAGGATAAGGAACTAGATTTGAAGCAGAGTGAAGTTCAGAGTTCTCCCACTGGGACTTTGTTACAGACAGAAGGCCCTGCAGTACATGATGTAATAGAACCAGATCATATTGAGCTACCGTTACCCAAAACACTGGGTGGGAGCGGCAATATCTCGCGCATTCCCAAACTAAAGAAGCTTGAACCTGGAAACCATAAGAAAATGGCAAAGGACAAACAGAAATCCTGTGACTATGAGTCAAAAACAGGTTCAAATGGAATTGGCGTATCGGATCTGGATGATTATTTCACAGATCCTGATTTTGAACACTCAAAAGCCTGCAAAAGTGCACCAGAAAAGGAAACATCTGAAATAGAAAGAAGGTCCAGAGTCACATGCAGGAGGTCTCGGGTTAAAAGCAGGAGCGGCTCCTCGGCCAACAGGAAAACATTTGTGGCTTTTCCTCTGCTACCGCGTGAAAGTGAGAGCGAGAGCAACCAGTCCACATTGCAACAGGCTCACATAGAAGTTGAAGAAGAAGTAGAACGTCATGGAAAATATAAAGCATGCAACGAGCAAGAACCACCTGAGGAGTTCCCGTTTTGTGCAGATGAAGTCACCCAGTTCTCTGAACCGCAGTGCAAAATGAAGAGAATAACTCAGAGACCGAAATGCAGAGGGACATTCGTGGTCTCGGTGGCCAGGGAAAGCATCTTCTCTATCGGAGCGTCACCAGAAGTCAGTGCCCTAGAGCAGGACTTTATGCCTTCTACTGAAACCTCCACTTGTGGGACGGAAGAACCGGCAACAGTCATGGATGCCGGCGTTGATCTAAATCATTCAGAATCAAACCAGCACTTCGAAGGAGACCTTATCAAGGAAACGCCAAGCTCCTGTAAGCGTCCATGGCGGGCCACTATGGACAGAGAAGCCCTTCAAGAGGATTTGAGTTGCAATGATGATCTTGAGGTACTGGCGCTGGACCAAGAACGTACTTCAGCATCAGAAGTTCAGATATCTAAAAAAGCCAGGAGAGAGAGAAAGAGTAAATCTACTAAGAAGAAAGTTCAAAGGGAAAAGCGTGTAGATCCTTTAAGTAACAGAAAGAAGAAAGACAAAAGAATTAGCTTTCAAAATGAAGTGTGTCATCTTGAGGACGGCGAGGATGCCTCACCTCACCGTGGCGATGGCGTTCCTGAGAGAAACGAGGAACAACTAGACGATTTGCAAATGGCAGACTTGCATTCTCACATAAACGAGGAGGATGACAGCTTTGGCTATTTATTTGATTCAAAGTCCGGGATGGCACAGAATCCTAAGTGGTGTAGAAGGACATCCACGGCGGCACACACATCCACAGGAGGCAGAAAGCCAATGGAGACATTGGCCGTCTACAGGCGGAAAACTCAAGACATTGTTACATTAAAGAACAAGAGGACCACTCAAGTGTTAAACAATCTGGACACCAGGGTTCGTCAGGATGTGGGAAACCTGCTGATGGAAGAGATGCCGCCATGGATGGACGGAAATGTCTTTGATGACACCGAGATGGACTCTTTACTGGCTACTCCCAGGAGGAAGACATCTGTCCGAGCGGCCAAAGAGTCCCCTTGCGTCACAGCTAAACCCTCTCCAGGTAACCATTGTTTTCTCTCTTTGTTGTGTGCTCAAATAGTTTTTATCTAGTGTAGTAAAGAAGTTAAAGGTCCCATGTCATGCTTTTCCGGTTATTACCTGTCCCCTTGTGTGTTATGAAGGTTTTTATGCATGTAAACGGTCTGCAGAGTCAAAACCCTCAAAGTACACCCTGTAGCGAGTAAAACTCTAACACAGAAAATACCTCCCCAAAACGCCTCGTTGGAGATACGTCATTGTCCATTGTTTACTTCCCGGGTACTGTGTCGTAGGAATGGCCAGTAGCCGGATTGGCTGCAAATGGGCCAATCCGTGGAGCCGTTACGTTAAGCCCCCGCTGATTGGTCCAAATTGACCAATCCACGAACTTCCTCACACACACACTCAGTGCAGGCAGCTCTGCTGATTTCTCCTCCCTGGCTGCAGGCTGATAACAGACAGTTGGGATCGCGGCGAAATTCTCTCTGCAGACCCATTCTCACAGCGTTTATCAACCTATAAACCTTTTTCTTACTCGATATCAAGCCACACGTATTGTTTCTACTTCGGCTGTGACTTTGTGTGTGCTCAGGATGAGTTTGGCTGTGTTTCGCTGTGTATCGCTAAACAAGGAAATCACACCCCCACAGAGCTCAGCACGATTCACAACGTCCCGACCAATCAGAGCACACTGGGCTCACAGGGAGGGGGGGCAAGAGCTGCAGCGAGCCGTTTAGTGGAGAGAGTGAATACTGCTGAATACACATACTTTACAGAGATGTATGCGAAACCAATGTGAGTTTGGAAAATTGCACAGTAAAAATCTATTTTAGGATACCTCAACAATGGAATTATGATCAGTGGAAATGGCCATGACATGGGACCTTTAAATGACATTGATTGGTCGTACAATTGCAACCTGTTCAACATCAACACCGTTATGGATGTAAAGATGTATTGAGTGTAAACGATTGCGAGAACATGGTTATTAGTAATAGATGGATAGATACTTTATTCAGCTCAAATTGGGAAATTCAGGCATTAACATATTTAAAAGGTGGAATACAGTACAAACTTAATACAATTTTTAACACGTGTATGTAACATTCATTTTGTTATTCTACAGTATTGTTGTTTTATAGTTGTTTGTTAATGAATGTAACCCAATTTATGTTCTTTGGCATTGAAAAGGATATTGCATTGTGTTTGTTACTTTCGTTGCAGTTGTATATGTCTTAAGGGTAATTTGGCTTGGCTTTCTATTTTGTATGGACATGCTTTTATTGTGAAGGAGAGGTAGCGCTGTTGACAGGAAGTTGTTGTTGCTATGGAAACAACGTGACGGAGAAAAGTAATATCTACATATAAAGACGGAGAAAGTAAACGATAACGTTTATGGTTAAGTGTTGGCACCCCCCGAAGAGGCACAAGCTCTTACGTTGATGTTGGAGATTTCAATAAAATCAATTTGGCAGCCGCAGTGCAGCGCCAAAAAAAAGAATATCCGAATAACGAAATTGAAAACCGAATAGTGGGCCAACAACTGGATATTCGGGTAGGCCTACAGTCCTAGAATCAACCAGGATTAAAAGGATGGTTTTAAATCAGTGGGCTTTTATGAGGTTTTTATCCATTAAGTCAATGTATTACTTACTCTACATCGTATGAGGATAAAAGCAATATGTTCTGTGAGCATCAGAAAAACGTATTTTATACCCACCCTCAGAAGTGCATCGCTTTGACTTTATGCTGTTTCTGACATCTACTGCACTGACCGTAGAAGTGTATACAAGTTCCTCACACAACCCCACTTCAAAAAATGTACTTAAAGGTAGGGTAGGTAATTCACTTCAGAAACACTTTTAGTTATATTCCATGGAATGCTCTTAACATCCCGATAGCAATGAATATATTAAATGCTTTGACAAAAAATACATTAAAAAAATTCATCTGTGGAAGCCGTGGCGCTGTAAAAAGCACGACCATTCATCTGAGCCGGCCCGGCTAAAATAACTGGATGGCCTACCTGCCTGTCAGCCTTCCATCTCCTGCACTAACTTATCTCGTGCCCTCATTGGTCATATGCGCGTTCGTGTGTGTTGGAGGAGGGGCTCTGTAAGGAAGTCTGAAGGAAGGGGCAGATTTCTTTCGGATGTGTATTTTCAAATTCGAGCGCACTCCAGCTGGTTTCTCCATTCTTACCTACCCTACCTTTAACACTAGAACCGCCAGAGATCAAATTGACCCGGCATTAGAATGCATTGATTTTCAAGGTAAAAGTATTGCTTTAAAAAGAAAAATGGTCCTTGTGGTATTTTGACAAGCAATTTTGTTAAATTGTTTCGTTTATTAACGCTACAACATAGTGTTTCGTGAGGCGGTTGTCGTTGTCGGGTGAAAAGCAAACAGCTGTTTGCTGAGGAGCGCAGCGCGAGCATTCTCCCGTGAGCGGGAGCACGCTCCTTCACTACAGACTGTCGCTATCAATATATCTATCTATCTATCTCTCTCTCTCTCAATCTATAAGGAACCGCAGTATACAAAAGGTGTTGCTATAGCAACACGTCATGTCTGTTTACACGCGAAATCAATAGCGCGAAAAGGGGTGGGGTCAATATGACCCGCTTGGCGGAAATAGGTATAAATGGCAATTTCTTTGCCGATTTCTTCAATCTGACTTCATATTGACAATTTTTAACAACATATGGTGCTACATAACACACTTTCAAGAAAAGTCACGGACTGGGAGACTTTAATATTTTATTGAAAACAAGTTACATACAATAAAAAACAGCTCTGGGTCAAATTGACCCGATTGGCGGTTCTAGTGTTAAGATTACATTTTGTTCATTTTTAAAAAAAGGCAACTAAACTGTGATTTATTGTTCTGCAGCAGGGAGCGTCTTAACGTCACTAACCAACACCATTGCCACCCCAGAGCCTAAAGATGGAGGAAGGAGCCGGAGAGGGAAAGTTGTCAGCTACAAAGAGCCGACCATCAACGGGTGAGGAGCCTTCACCCGTCAAGAGAAATCAGCATAAATAAAACCAGAAAAACAGCAGCCAGTAATCATGTGTATTTCTTTCTTCTTTCAACAGCAAAATGAGGCGTGGCGACCAATTCACGGACTGCCAGTTTCTGAGCTCTCCTGTGTTCAAGGAGAACACAAAGAAGCCTCGGAAAAAGAAGACCGCCAAACCCAAGGACTGATTCTAGTCTTACATTTATTTTTTAACCTTGTTTACATTTTGAATTGTTTGTTTTTGTATTCAGCTTAATAAAGAGTTTATTAATCAGTCTTTTTTGTGTTTGCTTGAAACCATATTGTGTAGATTAGACTGGACAAATGTGTGATCTGTGTGAAAACATTGAATGTAAACACTTACTTCCATCAGTGGTGTAATTTATTTTATTTAATCGTTTATTTGGCAGGGACTATGCACAGTAATGAGAACTTAAAAACATTCAAATGTGTCAAGCGTAACAGTGCCAGATTTAGCTTTGAGCTAATTTCCATCCGCAGTCAGTCCCTCCACATAAAACATTTAAGAAGTTTACAAACATAGCAAAAACGAAATAAATGATAGCAAGAGCAGCATACACAAGTATTTATGACATGGCAGTACAATATAGCAGCAACGACATATAAAGTGCAAGAGGAGATACCCCTGTATTAAAGTGCATTTAGCGGTGATTGCACGTCTGTTGTTTCTCAACCATTCTTTGAGTTGACCTTTTAAAGCTATTGAGAGTGGGACAATCCCTTGTCTCAGTTGGGAGGCTATTCCACAATGAGCTGCCGTAAGAAGTACTCGGATCCTGTACGCAAGTAAAAGTAGCAATACTACATTTCAAAAGTAGTTTTTTTCGTGGAAAAGTCAAGCATTTTACCAAAGTAAAAGTACAAAAGTATTAGCTTCAGAACATACTTAAAGTACCAAAAGTCAAAGTACTCCTCATGCTTAATGGCCCATTTCAGAATCACTAGAGTTACTATTATGTTTTTATCACAACCGGTAAAGGTGGAGCTAATTTGAATAACTTTATATACGGCAGCTGGATATATTAACCTAAACATATGTAAAAATGTATTTAATAATTGATTTAGACTTTGTGTT
>CALSBZ010004404.1:72477-87293 GCA_943591055.1 Gobionotothen gibberifrons
ACACACACACACACACACACACACACACACACACACACACACACACACACACACACACACACACACACACACACACACCTATCTAACACCTCTCCTCTCTCCTCAGGACATCAGTGATCGCCCTGAGGAGACAGCTGAGCACGTCGAGGGATCAAAGGAGTCTCTGCACGACTGAACACTCCTGCTGTCGGTCTTTTACTTGTAGTAGACTATTTTACCATTATCATATTAATACTTGACTTACTCATGCTTGAATGGATCAGAAGACTTGTTAGTTTAGCATAATAGGATATTTTACATGTATGATATACTTGACTATACACTCTGCAACCTATTTTCTTTTATGTATGCAGACATTTGCAAACAAATACCTCACAAAACACCTTTAAACAGTATTTATTTGAAGTTGTGCTAGCTTGTGTACATACTTCCTGTTTACATATTATATTGGACAGTGATACAGAAGATTTAAGGGGGATGTATCAACTGCTGCTGAAACCAATTCCCATGATTAAATAATGAATTATAGAAAAAGATACAGCTGGAAAATTACCACGTTATTACAGTCGCTTTGGTAGCCTACATTTCTCACAGAAAAAGTCAATAAAACACAACTCATGCACTGACCTGAAGGCTGGATATTTTGGAGGGTTAATGCATTCAAGAGATCATGACGTGAGCACTGTGGGTTTTCTCCGGGAGTTTTTCCTTGTACGATGTGAGGGTCTAAGGATAGAGGGTGTCGTTTTTTCTCATGCTGATATTCTGAACAATCTGTGCTGTTGTATTTGCTGTAAAGTGTCTCTACTGTAGGCTAGTTTTATTATATGTACAGCACTTTGGCTCGACCAAAAATCGTTTATAAATGTGCTATATAAATAAAACTTGATTTGATTTGATTTGATTTGATTTGATTTGATTTGATAACAATCATATAAGGCTGTGGCTAAGTGGATAGTGTGCTGGACTTCAAATCAGGGGATAGCAAGTTCAAACCCCACTGCAGTCAGCATGTCGTTGTGTCCCTGGGCAAGACATTTCTCCCCAAATTGCTCCTGTGGGGATTGTCCACAGTATTGAATGTATGTAAGTCGCTTTGGATAAAAGCGTCCAACAAGTGACATGTCATGTAATGTAATATAGGAAATGCACATAATTGTTTGCAATTAGCTAAAAAGGAGAACGTGATTTTATAATGTGCACTAATGACTTGACCATGTGGATGTTGAACAAATAGTAACAAATAATTTCAATACTGATGTCAGAAATGTAGCCAGGCATTTAAGAACTCAAATATTCACATTTTCGAGACTTTCAGCTCCAATTGTTCGAAACTCCAGGAAAAGGTTACATGCTGTGTTGTTTTGTGATGACCTCTGCATGGAAAGATTGATCCACTTGATGAAGGATTAGCAGATAAAAAGTCTTTCTGATGGGCATATCAATAAAGAGGGCACGTGGGTCAGTAATCTGCCTGGTAGGACTTTTGCAGTGATGATTCAGGCGTTTTCGCTCTATGCCCAGGATCAGGACCTTTGGCAGCGATGCCAGCGCGTTAAACCCCCGCTCATTGAAATAACAGCTGCTCACCCTTTGATTGAGGTTTATATAGAGCGCTCTGCTGCTGCTTAGTGAGACCAACATTTCCCCTTGGTGACTGGCTCCAGGACTCTTTGCAAGATGAGTAGTAAGGTAAGGTTTCCTGGATTTATCAACCTGGTAATGTAGCCAGGGCAATGCAGGACATTCTGGATATTAATGCGACCTCTAAAAAATGTCAAAGAGAAACTGTTGGGTAGCTATTTATATCATGATAGGTGCTGTCAAAAACGCGAGAAGGAAGAAGAGTTTTACCTCATCACTTAAAACTGTCTTTGACTTCTTTCAACAGGCTTTATGTTCATTTAATGTGCATGCAGGAAAAAACGGAAGCAAAAATGATGTGTTAGGCTAAAATATATGTTGTTCAAACAGCAGGGAAGTGATTAATAGTGCAACAACTATATATTTAGAATTTAATTATCTTCTTTTGCAGCTATGATTAGGCTCTAGGTGGGAAACTAAGTGTGCAATTAATGTGAAACGACCCATACTATTAAATCACACAGACTTAAAACACTCTTTGATGACTTTATTGGCTTTATGTTTGAGAAAATCTGCATGCAGACAACACAAATATGCAAAAGACCTTCAATTAAAATGTTCTTTTAACATCGGTCGGTCGGACGGACGTGGATTAATACTGCAACACTGCAACAACTTTGTATTAAGAATGAAACGTTTTGTATTCCATAAGTTAATATATGTATTTTATTCCTGTTTCATAGATGTATGTGCACAATAGCTACAGCTTAGCTTTGGGAATGGAAATCTTGGGTCCTATAGGCTCCTCCAACAACAACAACAACTTTCTAAGCATAAAAAGACATGTTGTCACTAAATGGTGCAATACAATAGATGTACAGGAATTGTGGACTGAGTTTGACCTCTCCTTGATGTCTCCCTGATTTCTCTCCTGGACTCAGATCACTTTTTACGAGGACAGGAACTTCCAGGGCCGCTCCCATGAGTGCGACACGGACTGCCCCGACATGCACCCCCACTTCAGCCGCTGCAACTCCATCAAGGTGGAGAGCGGCTGCTGGGTGCTGTACGAGAAGCCCAACTACACCGGGTACCAGTACGTCCTGACCCGGGGCGAGTACCCCGACTACCAGCGCTGGATGGGCTACAACGACACCATCCGCTCCTGTCGCACCTTCTCCTATGTGAGTAGAAATGTCCGCTTTATGTCATTTGTTTTAGTGTTTTGACCTGGTAGACAATGAAGAAGGGGAATGAATGGATGTTCCTTTGTGCAAAGAGTTTTCACACCGTATTTTAAAGTGAATTAATCAAAGGATTCAAAGGCTTTATTGTCATCCAGCTACACAACAGTTTTTTTTATTGAAAATCAACATAGAGTATACATAACATACAATTAAGAACATACAATAGTACAATAGACAACATGGTGTAATGCATATTATTTTGTGTCTGAGATCAACTTGTTATATGTATGTTATTTAGTTTTTTTCATTGTTTAAAAAGTCCCTAAATGTGTGTCTTATTCTGTGTGCATAATGCAAATGATAATGAATCAATTGCAAAAAATGAAGGTTTTTCGCTTACTCTCCAAACAAAAGACTCCGGGACTTAACTAAATGGATGTAACTGGATATATTTGTTTCTGTTATTCCTTTATTTAACAATAATTACAAATATGTAAAGTGTATGAGCTACACTGAAAAAAAACCCAACGTCTTCTTTAATTAAGACTTTAATGTTATGTCAACAAATCACACTTAATTGTATTAGGTTAGTTGAAAGCTTAAATTAGTTGAAATACAAATATTAGGCTCAACTACAATAGTATTACTTGCAACTAACCGAATACAATTAAGTGGAATTTGTTGACCTCATTTTGTTGTTTCAGTGCATCTGATTAAATCTACTTTACTCCACTGCCTGTACACTTCCTGTTTTTAACTTTGTGTTTTTAACTTCCCTGTGTTTCCTCCAGACCAGCGAGGGCCCGTACCGGATGCGGATCTACGAGCGTCCCAACTTCCAGGGTCAGATGATGGAGTTCAGTGACGACTGCGAGTCGGTGCAGGAGAACTTCTGCAGCCGCGACATTTACTCCTGCAACGTGATGGAGGGCTACTGGACCCTCTACGAACACCCCAACTACCGCGGCCGGCAGTACTTCATGGGGCCCGGGGAGTACCGCAAGTTCAGCGACTGGGGGGCCACCTGCGCCACCACCGGGTCCTTCCGCAGAATCACAGAGTTTTGATTTAATAATATAATATATGCATGCTATCGATTTGATTTACATCTAAAAAAAATCCAACTCCTCCTGAAAAAAACATCTATTTGTGGAAATGTCTTTGAACTGTGTGGTAAAATTAGGAGTGGGGTGTTTCATTTGGCTATGAGAAAGAGATTGTTTTGAATAACTAAATAAATTAATCTATTATAAACTGTTTCCTCTGTGCTTTTGTTAATATATATTTTGGCGTTGAGTGACTGGCTCCTAAAAAGCCACTTTGGGTCATTAAACTAACAAAAAGAAATCCATCTTTTGACGTACCAGTATATCTTATTTAGTTTTCAGTGACACTTACACATATTTACTCTTACTTATTAGCATGCATATAAGTAGTTTATTGGCTCTGTATTAGTTATTATAAAGCAAAAAGCAAGCGTATTAATGCCTGAACATATTCTACGACTACTAGGTTCAAGGTTCAAGGTTCAAGGTTCAAGATTCTTTATTCATACGAACATAGCTACAGTGTAGTTATGCCGATGAAAATCTTAGGTCACAGGCTTCTCCAACAGTGCAACACAATAACACAGATAAACAGAAATATAGTGCAAGTAAATAGTAAATACAAAAAAAAAAATAGTTAAAAAAAGTGAAATAGTGCAATAAGAGTCTATGTGCAAGTTATTGGAATGATATATTAGATAAGTAAATAAATAATTCTAAGTAGCAGATGAATGTTATGGATGTTGTTTCAGCAGTTCAGGTGTTTAACAGATGTTGTTTCAGCAGTTGAAACTGTCCCTGAGTCTGGTGGTTTTAGTCCGGATGCCAGACGGCAGCAGACAGAACAGTTTGTGGCTGGGGGTGATGGGGGTCTTTTATAATCCGGAGGGCTTTCTTCCTGAGCCGCTGGGAGTAAAGGTCCTCCATGGATGGCAGCTCCGTCCTGGTGATGTTCTGTGCAGTTTTCACCACCCTCTGTAAAGGGTTACGACGATTGAGGGCGGTGCAGCTGCCGTACCAGGCCGTAATGCAGCCAGTCAGGATACTTTGCCATAAACAACGAGTTGTACTGCTTATTGACAGTAAATAAACACTTTGCTCAGATGGTGGCACAAGAAGAGATATTCTTCTTTAATAACACTTAATAAAAATGGTCTATTCTCATGCGCAAACAAATCCGCCTTTCTGTATCCGAATATGTTGTAAAGTTAGTTCTGACTCATTTGCTAGTTAACCTGAGTAGGCTTTTATCTTTTGGACATTTTATGTTTCGAAAGATATTGTGAACTGGACCAAATCTAGAGTCATTTGAAACTGTTGCATAAAGTGTTGCCTTATTTTCTGTTTCCCACGCTTAATAATTACCACTTCTAATATTTGAATGTAATCATGTATGAGTCTATATTAATATATGCATGACCCTAACATTAATACACTAGAATATACATTTTGTATTTATTGTTTTCAATATTTAAGATTAAGTGCTTGTTTATGAGATTACATCTTTTCCTGTTTTATTTTGTCTGCCAATCACATCCCTACAGATACAGAAAGCATCAACACTGATCAACAATGGGCGAACTCACTCGTCTGTTACTGACAACAGTAGACAACATATGAGGAGCTCTTTTCCAAAACGCTATATATCCATTTTAATAGTTGTCAGGAAAATGACATTTTTTACCTAGACCCACACATTTTGTTAATATTAAATTTATATATATATATATATAGGATATATAGCGATTTGGCATGAAACGTTGATAGAGCAGTGAATAGGTTCAGTACACAACAAAAATGGCACAACAAACTCAATTTTCAATTTGGCTTTTATAGCGTTTTGGAAAAGAGCTCCTCATATTCAAACACTGTTCAAGCTTATTAAAACATATATCTATTTCCCCATGTTTACACATATGTTCAGCTTCTTAACCCTGTATGACTACACTGACAATATCCCATTTAAAACAGACAGAAGAGCTCAGCGCTGATTGTGTTGCAGCTGTTGCTGGAAGCTGCAGGTTTCTGTTAACCCTTTATCCCAGCGGACAAACAGGAGACTCCTGTAGGGTCTCTGCTGACTGCAGGACTACAATAACAACACGGGCTAACGTATAAAAACATGGACTCCCTTTGGTGGTCAAAGCACAGAAGGAAGTTTGACCAACATCAGCTGCCATCATGGGAAAGGTTTGTATCCAGATTTACTTTACACATAAAGATAGGAGTGGCTGATTATTCAATAGTTGATTGTCTTTCAATGGAAGTGATGCATTTGAGATATTGTGATATACAATTGTGATGTACACATTTATAATACAAAGCAGGCACTTACTAAAATGTGTTAGAAACTCTGGTGTGAATTAACTGAGAGAATATATATTTTAATATCGTTTTTTGGTTTTGTTTCACTCCAATGCAATTAACATACACTGTATACATTGATACATACATATTTCCCTATAATTTGACTTGAAACAGTTATGTTAACTTTGAACTAAAAATCGTAACTAAACGAGAACATTATTTGTATTTGTCAAGTATATAATTTACACAGGAGTATACAAAAAAGCCATAACTACTGTATACACTGAAAAACCAGAAACTTTAATTAAATGTATTACGTCAACAAGTTCCACTTCCACAGCGAATAGTATTACATTGAACCTAATACTATTGCTTTTAACTAACCTAATACAATTATAGTGGGATAGTGGTGGTCTAATGGATAGTGAGGTGGGCTGAAGATCGGAAGGTTGTGAGTTAAAATCCCGCCAGGAACACCACCGCTAGTGTGCCCTTGAGTAAGGCACTTAGCCCTTAGTTACTCCAGGGAGAATGTCCCTGTAATTGGTAATTGTAAGACGCTTTGGATAAAAGCGTCAGCTAAATGTAATGTAACGTAATTATGTGTAATTTGTTGAAATAATACCTTTAATTAAAGTTAACTTTTCAGTTTTGTGTGTGTATATAGATCACTGTGATTGACTAAATATGAGAAATGTACTCAATGTGATTCTTGATTTATTGCTCCTTCAGATCATCTTCTACGAGGACAGGAACTTTGGAGGCCAGCACCATGAGTGCATGAGCGATTGCTCCGACCTGCACTCCAGGTTCGAGCAGTGCCGCTCCATCAGGGTGGAGAGCGGCATGTTCATGATCTACGACCGCCCGGGCTTCATGGGAACTCAGTTCTACATGAAGAGGGGAGAGTACTCCGACTAC
This sequence comes from Gobionotothen gibberifrons, assembly GCA_943591055.1. NCBI lineage: Eukaryota > Metazoa > Chordata > Actinopteri > Perciformes > Nototheniidae > Gobionotothen > Gobionotothen gibberifrons. The sequence goes on from CALSBZ010004404.1 coordinate 79,523, forward strand.
ATGGGCATGACTGGCATGAATGACTGTGTCAGGTCCTGTCGCATGGTCCCCATGGTGAGGCCTCTTGTCAAATAATATACCCTATATTATCAATTCAATTCAATTCAAATTGACTTTATTAGCCAGTATTACCAAAGCTTTGTTCACTGCCACATCTATACATACATATACATTTGGAATATACTGTTAAGTTTATAAACATTGTGAACAAATGCAGGAATAACATGTTTTCTTTACAACGAAAACAATATACTTTTTGAACATAAAATAGACGTTATACTAAATTACAGATCAAGAGAATGTTTATGTATTACATTACATTTTTTGAGGTAACATGAAAGTACCCTTTATCTATTCTATTTCCTTTAGTTGCATTTGAACAATTACCAAATAATCAGAAATGGTTAAGATGTTTTGTATAACATATCTTTTCATGTAGTAGAGATGATATACAGTAGTAGAAAGATACGGCCAAGGATTCAACTTTGACTCGGACAGAGCCAGGCAAACTGCAATGCCGAGTCTTTATGCTAAGCTAAGCTAACTAGCTGCTCTTGCTATATCATTTTTTCTTTTAAATGTATTCATGTTTGGTATCAATCTTCTCATCTATGTCTTGGCAACCAAAATAAGCATGTTTCCGAAAATATCAAACTATTCCTTTAAACAAAACGCTTTAGACAGTATTTAAACCATTTTGAAACCTCTGTGACTTTTGTTGAGATGTGACCATTTGACTTTCCCTCTGCAGCACAACGGCAGCTACATGATGAGGCTGTACGAGCATTTCGACATGGGAGGTCAGATGATGGAGCTGACAGATAACTGCCCCAACCTCAATGAGCGTTTCCGCATGTCCAACGTCAACTCCTGCAACGTGATGGACGGCCACTGGCTCATGTACGAGCAGCCCAACTACAGGGGACATCACTACTACATGAGGCCCGGCCAGTACAAGAGCTTCAACGAATGGAGCGGCAACAACTCCAGGATCGGCTCCATCAGGCGTCTCATGGATCTCTAAAGACAGAAACACAGTTCTTGTCAAATGTCTGCTCTTTGCCCTGTTTCACACGCTGAATAAAATGGCGTCAGTGCTCAATTGTATTCAGTTTTTTTCTTGCTCTCTGCGTTTGGAGGGCATGTTTTCCTCTGAGGATGTGAAGGGGTCATGGCCTGACATCCTGACTCTCATCAGAGGCCTGAATAAAATCCTGCAAGTGCTGACACTTACAACCGAGACTCACGTGTAATCTATTGTAGAGCTTAAAGAAAGTCTGCTTCACTCAGTGTGCTCTTCTTTGACACTAAATGAAATCATTTAAAAATACATTACAAAAGTGAATCTTGCCTTTAGACAATCTTACCACAAGGTCCATTGATTAGCTGTTAAAACACATCACATGATCTCCACCAGCCAATAGTTGACCCAGTTGTTGTGGAAAATCAGGATCAAACTTTTGACTCTAAGAAATCCTTTTAGTGCTTGGAAAAAAATATACATTTCAAAGTGATTTTTTTCTGGGTGAATGTCTTGTGATATGATCAAAAGCTCCAGAATAGCTGCTAAATTAACCTTTTGGTGTGATTGGTTAATCTATATCATCTGATTAACTAATACAGAGTATGCTACAAACTAATACAAGGGTATTTCTTGTTCAAATTTGAGATGTAAACCTTTCTGTTAAAGCAGTGTGCAGTTATTATTTTTGGTGTTTGACAGACATTAGCCTGTCCACCAGAGGGCAGTGGTAAAAAGTTGAAATGATATATAACCACAGATCAAACTAACATGCCTTTCAAATAAAACAAACAGGAAATCACAACTGAAAACAACGTGAGGAATAACATTTGCTTATATAATCATCTTTAGATACAGCTTACAAATGATATGTACTTATAGGGTCATATTTAAACAAATAAACAGGATATATAAATAATATTGTTATCTATTAATATTCAATTTCACAACTTATTATTCTTGAAAATAAGAGAAAAAGCGATGTAGTGTGAGCTTAAACACTGTTGGTTAAACTTAACTTTGGAGAAAGTATTGATAATAAAGTAGCAAAAGATCCAAAGATGTGGAAATATAATCATCGACTTAATTATAGTCATCGAGCTAATTAGGTGATAAGAAAATAAAGAAATGTCATACCAATAAATACTCTGATGCAATACATCTCTCCATGAGCACCTCTGCATCAACTAGAGGATAACATACGAATATCCACCCATTCAGGACTGTTTCATTTTAAAAACCTCATGCCACAACACGTTACCAAACAGCTCTTACCTGTACAACCGTGACTCCTAAACATCTCTTCAGGGTAACACCGTGACAAAAATGACAAAGATTTCTGGCTATTACAATATGAATGACACGTGCAGAGTCTGCGTTTTGCTTTCACTATATATGTGAAAGGTGGGAGTCTTCAAAGAGCTGCACGGATCACACGGTGAAGGCATGGCGCAAGGCAACCGGGGCATCATGGGGAAGGTAAACAGAACACTATAGGAATAGGAAGGGGGACAGAACACCGTTTTTTACCTATAGGACTGGAAAATGCTTTTATTCAGAATGTCCAAATAAGCCTCAAGGCTGTTCTTGAGCTTCATAACCGTGTTTTTTCCCTTTAAAGTAGGAGAAAGTGGATGAATTATGTGAAAAAAGGGCTTTTTTTGTGTGAAGTAAGCGAACTGTAAAGGCCTCCAGGCTTTCCTTTTCAAGCCTTAACCTTCATTACTAGGATTCTTTCAAGATAAAATATGAGGAATCAGATGGAAATATTGTGATAAAAAGGCTTTTATTGTGAATTTAACGAAGTACAAACAGGCCTCGAGGCTTTTATTTGAAGTCTTGAGCTTCCTTTCTTTCTTCTTTCAGATTAAATAAGGAGAACGTGGGTTAAAACATGTGAGGAACATGCTTATATTGTAAAGTAAACTAAATGAAAACAGGCCCCAAGGCTCTTATTTTTAAGTCTTCAGCTTCATAGTAAATCCAGAAAAATGGAATTCGAAATACCCAGAACTAATAATTCGCTCTTGATCTTGATCATTTACAAATATGCTTAGAAATCTATTTCTAAACAAAAGCACAATATTTTCCATTTCTAGATCGTCTTCTATGAGGAAAGGAACTTCTGTGGGCGACAGTTTGAGTGCAACCAGGACTGTGCCGACCTGAGGTGCGTTGTCAAACAATGCAGCTCCATCCGAGTGGAGAGCGGCTGCTTCATGATCTACGACCAGCCCAACTTCAGCGGGAACCAGTACTGCCTGAAGAAAGGAGAGTATCCCGACTGTCAACACTGGATGGGCACCGACTCTGTCTTCTCTTGTCGACTCATCTCCATGGTGAGCAAATGTTTTGGGGGATTTGTAACACAAACCAGGTTTATATTGAGCTTTATAGTTCTATTAAAATATGGATATTGAGATGATTTGTAGGAGATTCTCTTCTCCGAACAGAACAATTCAAGGGTTGTATCCAAATGTTAGTCAGGTTTAGGGTGCATTTTCCTCCACTGCGTTTATATGAATTCAAGGATCATTTGTGCTCACCAAGAAAAAAACTGACCAAGAAACATCAGTGTATTGCTGTACATCTCATAATTGTTTTGCATCAGGAGTAATGCAAACTGCAGCAACATTTTTTTGTGTATTACTTTTTTTCTCGCAGGTTAAAAATGTGCCTTAAGCACTTTGTTTTAGTTGTCATGGCAATCCATCTTAAAGTGTCACTATATTTAAATCCAAATCACAAATGTTAACCTTATGGTGGAGCTAAAGGAAAAGTCACTTTGATGAGAATCAGAATACCTTTATTAGTCCCACAGAGGGGACATTTGCATCGTTACAGCAGGGAAGAGCCACGGACAGCTTAATGTTACTTATGTTAAAAAAAAATACTAAGTTATGATATAATAAAAAATATAATAAAAAAATACTTTTCGAACTTTTCAAAATACAAATCCTGCAACAGTTCTTAGGATTTAGCAGCCAGGTATATATTACACAGTTATTAATGGAATATGTATATAATGTATATATGGCACATAGTTTGACGGTATTTAACAGCAGCAAGTTACACAATTTACAAAATACAAAAAAAACACATCTTGTAACGGTTCTAAGGATTTAGCAGCCAGGTATAAATTACACAGTTATTAACGGCATATATGTATTGCACATAGTTGATTGGTATTTAGCAGCAAGGGGTGATATAGTCTGTGTTGTGGTGTGTGTAGGGGAGGGGATACATGAAAGACTGTACTATTTCAGTCTAGACACCAAGCAAACCACATTAGTAAGGTCTTTTAGAGAGAGCAAGACCTACATCAAGGCTTTCTCTATAAGTAAAAATATTAAGTGTATCCGCCCATTGATTCAAACTCGCTCCAAAATGTAATGGCCCATGCTTTCATCTTCCACAAGGTTTTTTTGTAATCCTGCTCCAAAGCTCGCATCTGGGTACATGCAGTACATTTTAAGATTATTAACGACTCATTGTATTCTTTCTTAATATTTTTTCATATAAAATAGAGTGTTATCATTAAAGATACAATATAGGAGACACAAAGGATAACATTTATTGACATATAAATGTATTTTTGGTTTCTAAATGTTTCCTTTATCCAATTTAAACTAGGATGCCGGGGCGTTCAGCATGCGCCTGTACCAGAGGATCGAGTTCGGAGGTCAGATGATGGACCTGGCGGACGACTGTCCCAGCGTCCATGAACGCTTTCACTTGAACGACATCTTCTCCTGCAACGTGACCAATGGAAACTGGCTGTTCTACGAGCACCCAGACTTCCAGGGCAGGATGTACTTGATAAGACGCGGAGAGTACATGAGGTTCAGCGAATGGGGAGGCAGGAGCGCCCGTGTCGGCTCCATCAGACGCATCCTGGACTATTGATCTGCTTTAGAGCATCCAAGAGCTGCATTGAAGTTTTGGAAATGCTTCATGCTCAGATAAAGACCACCAAAAGGACAATATACGTTATGTGACTCTCACTTGGACCTTTTTCTGTAATATGTTGTCATTCATCTTGAAGGATAAGACAATATCCTAAAAAAACCTTTGAATTATTAAAAGGGATTAGAAATGGACTCAATGAAAAGCACAGACAACAAAATGTTCATGACTTGTACTCACCATCGTAATAAAGCATTTGCAAAATGGAGTCTTCATATTCGCTTCAGTTGTGAGCAGGACCTCGAACATTTTAAAACACGGCATTAGTTTCAAGATTCAAGATTCAAAGGCTTTAAGAAGCCTTCAAGTAGTGAGAGTGAAGTACTATGAATTGTACCACAGAAAATACTGTACATTTGCCCATGTCCATTAAAAAACATGATAGATTGTACTGTACTGTACGTGCCCGCAACATTTTATATCAGTTTAATCCTGCTGATGCTGTACAGTACACAGTCTATTGTACGGTGGCCCTTTCTGGAGGGAAATAGTGATGAACATGGAGGAAAGAACAATAACTCATCGCACACCAAGAATAATCTATACACAAACAGATTTTTCCCACCCGCCCGCACCCCTGATACATCAACGCTGTGAGGGATATATTTAAATGACAATGCTTTATGCTGTGCAATCACACAGCCGCCCTTTCTGTCTTTTTTTATAAAGCACAGTGGCTTGGCTGAGGGTCATCATTGACCACAGTCTGATTCCAACATAACCATGGGAAAGGTAAGGAACTATGGTTTTATCCACACTGTATTTTACCCATTACTTTCCATCCAAAGCTCTGCATTAACAAATGAAACTATCGGTGCATGTGCAATTATTGCTTTTTGCAGATCATATTTTACGAGGACAGGAACTTCCAGGGGCGCTCTCATGAGTGCAGCAGCGACAGTGCCGAACTCCACTCCTACTTCAACAGATGCAACTCCATCAGGGTGGAGAGCGGCTGCTTCATGATCTATGAGAGGCCCAACTACACGGGCAACCAGTACTACCTGAGGAGAGGAGAGTACTCTGACAACCAGCGTGCCATTGGCCTCAACGACTGTGTCAGGTCTTGCCGTATGATCCCCCAGGTAAGTCAGAAATACAAAAATATCCCTAATGGACCAATTTGATAGTCTTTATTCCATTTGATAGGCTATTTTCTAGCTCTTAAAGGCTTGTAATATGTCAGTAGTGATGTACCTGACTAGTTTGAGAGATCACACAGCTAAAATATCACTGGATACCAATGGGACTTAATAGTAACAATGTTTTCCATCCATTCCCAGCACCGTGGCTCCTACAAGATGAGGCTCTACGAACGCTCCGACATGTCCGGTCAGATGCACGAAATGTTGGACGACTGCCCAAACATCCAGGACCGCCTCAGCATGTCCGACTTCAACTCCTGTAACGTGATGGACGGCCACTGGCTGCTGTACGACCAGCCCAACTACAAGGGCAGGGCGTACTACATGAGGCCCGGGGAGTACAGGAGGTTCAGCGACTGGGGAGGCGTCAGCCCCAGAGTCGGCTCCATCAGAAGAATCAGCGACTTGAACTGAAGTCATGCCTTAATTCAACGCATCTTTCCCCATGTCTGTGTTTCCCAATAAACTTCAACAGCTTCATAAACATTCATGCTTCTCTTGTGTTTATTAGCCAGTTGTCTGCTGTGGCTTTGTGCTTCATAATTGGTCATTGAATTAGTTGTACACTTTTTTGTAGGATTTCTAAATTCAGATGTTTTACGTTCCCAAACTTAGACTGCCATACCAAACAATCCATTAGTTGCCCTCTTCCAATTTGAGCCCCCCAAAACTGGTGGATATACTGGCAGACCATATTCACATGTTTGGTGTTAAAGCTTAAGCTGAATATAGAGAGACGCAGCACACACTGGTATAACAAAATGAGCTGAATATCACAAATGCAATGATTGAGACATACACCTCAAACATCATGATGGATTTGGTGAAGAATGACACACATCGACACTGTCTCAAAGTATTATAGAACATAATATTCCAAGCACAATTTATAAATGCACAGCATGAAACCAATTACAACCAAAATCTTAAATGTTTCCAAATAATAATAATGAATTATTCTGATTCTGATTCTGATGATCATAATTGTTATATCGTATAGCTACTGGAACTTTATTATTATTTTAAAATATACTTATAAATGATCAGATAGATAGGTATTCTGTTAACATTCATAATATTTAGAAAAACTATTACTGACCGTCAAAGAACAATACCTCATGAAAAAGGGTTCTTTCTATACACCAAAGAGAGTTTGTTACAGTATATATCACCATAAATAATGTACTTTAGCCACTTAATAATATCAAACATTGATTTTAAACAAAAATATCCAAGTAAATAATATTTAAAAAATAAATATACACGTCGATTTTAAAAATGTTCATAACTAATACTGCGTCACAGGTGTGTATTTACTTACGATATGAAACAGAAGATTTTCTACATATCCTCTCCAGTCCATGCAGTTAGAAATTCAATCAAAAATATAACTGGTCATCATCCTTTTAAAAACGTGTACAAATATGGCACCAACAATTCCCCATGACACCATGGAGGATATTTCCGAGAATAGATTCATTTGAATATTTACATGATATTAGACAAACAACATCAATACATCCATCTTCATGAAGTAAAAGCATAGTAATCATTTGCTAAATCTGGAGCAATAATGGAGAACATAAATGCTACTCATTTTGTAGTTTAATATTATTAATAATATTTAAGGGGAAGTATT
>CALSBZ010004404.1:141430-159593 GCA_943591055.1 Gobionotothen gibberifrons
GTGATGCGCCTCATGCTCATGAACCTCTGGCCGCTCATGCCCATGTCCCTGAAGCTCTTGTACTCTCCGGGCCTCATGTACATCATCTTGCCTCTGAACTGGGGCTGCTCGTACATCAGCCAGTGACCGTCCATCACGTTGCAGGACTGGCAGTCGGACATGCGGTAACGCTCCTGGATGTTGTCGCAGTCGTCCATCATCTCGTGACTCTGACCACCGAAGTTCTCCTTCTCATAGATCTTCATCCTGAACTGGCCTCTGTGCTGTTTTGAGAGAATGAAACAGTTCGTTTGAGTTTCAAGATTTGTGAGGATTCTCCCTCATAGTAGAATCATTTTATAATATATGCTTCTATATACCCACCATGGGGATCATACGGCAAGACTTGATGCAGTCCCTCATTCCCATCATGCTCATGTAGTCGGAGTACTCGCCCCTCTTCATGAAGTACTGGTTTCCCATGTAGTTAGGACGGTCGTAGACCATGAAGCTGCCGCTCTCCACCCTGCAGGAGTGACACCTGCTCAGGTAGGAGGACATGTCAGAGCAGTCGCTCTGGCACTCATGGGAACGACCCTGGAAGTTCCTCTCCTCGTAGAAAATGATCTGAAAAAGGTTACACAAATATGTTTTAGGGATTAAGTCTTGAAACAGTATTTAAATGATTGATAATCAAAAATATTGGTGAAGAGAATATGCTTACCTTTCCCATGGTCATGGTTGTAGTCTTTGTAGTTCAGAGAACTATGTTGCTGTAACACTGATGTCGGTCCTGTTTTAACTGATACTTTTATACCTGACCAAACCCACAGAATTTGTTGCCCCCATTGTCTAAATCCCTGACCAAGCAACATGGTATAGAGGCCTATAGAGTGCTCAGAGGCATTTGTCCCATTTCCATGTGACTGGACCCCCTAGAAGACTTTAGAATGGATTTTTCCATCGGCAATTCAATACAATGAGCTTTATTGTAACAAAACAAAAAACAGACAATAGTCTATCTTACACATTTCAAAACACAATTTGTGGCCTCCATTGGTAAGTGGACAGTTATTAACATGAGATTTTGTGTGGCCACAATAGACAGGCATGCCCGTCGGAAAGTGTATCACAAAACGGATATTGCTCACATGTGTGTAGTAGTTTTGGGCACTACTACATTCATTTCTGGTGGAGATATTTGATATTCCAAAGATAACAAAACTATATGTTTTGCTGGATTTGGAAGACATTTGTATCCATTTAGACAAATGCTCAAGACAAAAACACATATTTCAGTTCTATTTTTTTCAATTAATTTAGTGCAAAAACTCTGTGATACTACATGGAATTAGATAATTTGACGCCTAAAGGGAGAAAGACACTATCAAGGATTCATTTGATTGGTTGCGTCAAAATACTTATACAAGTAATTGTCTTGTAGGTATTTGTAGGTAACATATTTTTGGGGGGATTTTAGTGCTTTAATGATAGATTTGTTGAAAATGGACAGGAAAGTAAAGAGAGAGAGGGGAGGATATTAAGCAAATGGCAACAGGTTAGACTCAAACATCAGCCTTGGGTAAGGGCTCTGAGGTGCTTCTTCTCAGTAACTTGAAGACAGAAAGAGATGTCTCTGAAGCATCCTTGGAACTATCCCTCTGGTGTAGACCCATACCTTCCATTGGTTCCATTGGTTCCATAGGGCCTTCTTCAAAAACGTTTCACACCTGTCCACTGGCTGTCGCATGTGTGTTGCGAAAGCACAGACATGATTTTTGAGTTTTGAGTAACTCCTGTGGACTTGGGTCTTCGACAAGAGGGCTTGGAATTTCCTTCACCAGTCCAAAAAACACCTCAACAAAGTTGATCCATCCATTGTCTGATATTAGACCCATATTCAACAGCTTCATTGAGAAGTGCTGTCAGCATATCTTTTTTCCCCCCTCTCTTTTGCAATGATTTCCAAGCAGGGTTATCCTACTTCAGCCATACTGTAACTCTTGTAAACAAGAAATGGTGATGTGCTTAATCCACAACTCAGTGATAATTATGCAATAATGGAGAGGGATCCCTCCTCTGTTGCTCTCCCTGAGGTTTCTCCCATGTTTCCCCTTTAAACTGTGGGTTTTCTCTGGGAGTTTTTCCTTGTACGATGTGAGGGTCTAAGGATAGAGGGTGTCGTTTTTCTCATACTGATATTCTGAACAAACTGTGCTGTTGTATTTGCTGTAAAGTGTCTCTACTGTAGGCTATTTTTATTATATGTACAGCACTTTTGCTCGACCAAAAATCGTTTATAAATAAAACTTGATTTGATAAGAAGCAAATACAGGGATAATGCAGTAGTGACCTGCCTTTTCAGTTGTAAGGCCATTTATTGCATTGGATTTGGCAAATTGCTTGACAATAACTTCTCTAGTTTTCTAAAAGAAACCATGTTGGTTCTATCCCCTTTCTATTCCTTTATCTGTCTTCTTGCGTCCCGTTCTGTCTCAATTGGGCCATACGATTATGCAATGCATTAATAAGTATAAGTTAGGGATGAGTTAAAAAGTCAATGCTAAATCTACTCTAAGGCTTGATTAGTGTAAAAAGGTAAATATTGTTTATCGGTACCATTTGACCTTAATTCCAAATCACCCTAAACTACACCTTCATATTCCAGTAACTCCAACTTTGCCTTAATTTGTCTTCTTAGTTGAACTGGGACAATCGGGAATCACCCATCTTTTTTTAGTCGGAGGGTGTTTGAATCCCGATAAGTGAGTAAAATGCAATATCTATGAAAAGTAGCCCCAATTGGTTGGCAAGATTGGAGTTAGTTACTGTTGCTTATTTTTCCACAAACCATTGTTTTGCATGACTAATTCATTACAATCTATTGTATGTGTCACATGATGTCTTGAAATGAAGGTGACATTTCATACATGCATTCTTTAACTGCAACTCTAAAGAAGTTGGCTGTTAATCACTCCTCTCCTCTATGGTGGTAATTATTATATTCATCCTTATAAGCTGTATAAGGCTGCCCCCCTCTCTTTAATGCATAACAAAGACTGGGTTATATTTATTTATAAGGCCCTTACTGCTTTCGCTGACCTTACATTTATGCATTACTATCTTTTAATATGTTCCCTTATTGAACACAGTCAAATGATTGCATTACTGTACATTGCTGGTAACGGCTGTATTACTGAGCTTGAGAAATCCAGTTCACTTCAGTCTGCACTTTAAACATGGAATAATTATGCAACAATCTGAAGCTAGCATCACTATTGCCCAGAGAACCTCAAATGTTTAATGTAATCCGATTTTACTTTCAGTTGTTGTTCTTGTCTGTTGAGTGTGATATGACCTCGATATTTCGAATTGATGGGATCATAGACCATGCACCCAATCTGAGAATGGTAGTTCATTATGCCTATGCAAATCACGCTGGAGTAGGCTTTTACATGTAGTACATTTTACTACTTTTAGGACCAACTCTTATATGTGCTATTTAAGGAACAATGTATTCAAGTGATGGATGTAGTTCCACGGCTTAGCTACTATGACAAATTGGTTCAAAGCCAAGCATACTTCCTTGGGTCTTTTTCAAGACATTGAGAGGTACATAGTTTCTTTATTGTGAACCTATGTGTACAATTTATTTAAAATGTTATAAATAAGCTTTGCGTATTTTGGGAATTATGTCTATCTTTTGGCTCTTTACATGTGTAACCAGAAGATGTCTCACTATACGTTTGAGGTTTGATATGAATTGCCATGTAGTCACATGTAGGAAGGACCAAATATTTGCAGAAAGGAAGAAGAAAATGAAAATGAAAATTTTAATAACTATATGAAATATTTTTAGATCAGTGATAATCTGCATTTTTCGAGAGGGTTGACTTTCTTAAATAAATACCGTGACACCACAATTTAGAATGTTACATTATTTATTGTTGTCAAAATGTACAATTAGCACATATCCATAATGCGCCTCATGCTCATGAACTTCATGCCGCTCATGCCCATGTCCCTGAAGCTTCTGTACTCTCCGGGCCTCATGTACATCATCTTGCCTCTGAACTGGGGCTGCTCGTACATCAGCCAGTGACCGTCCATCACGTTGCAGGACTGGCACTCGTTCATGCGGTAACGCTCCATGATGTTGTCACAGTCCTCCATCATCTCGTGACTCTGACCACCGAAGTTCTCCCTCTCATGGATCTTCATCCTGAACTGGCCTCTGTGCTGTGTTTGCCGGAAGAAAAAATAAACATCAGACAGTGGATTGATAGAATCTGACAGTGTTGAAAGCTATCGGTCAAAGATCACCTACCATGGGGATCATACGGCAAGACCTGATACCATTGCTCATTCCCATCATGTTCATGAAGTCAGAGTACTCGCCCCTCCTCATGAAGAACTGGTTTCCCATGTAGCTGTTGCGGTCGTAGACCATGAAGCAGCCGCTCTCCACCCTGCAGGACTGGCTCCTGCTCAGGTAGGAGGACATGTCAGAGCAGTCGCTCATGCACTCATAGGAACGACCCTGGAAGTTCTTCTCCTCGTAGAAGGTGATCTGAAAGAAATTCAAAAGTCAAAATTAAATATTTGTAGGCAAATTGACATTTATTTAATTTAATAATTTGCCTATTTTTTTTCTACCTTGCCCATGTTGATTCAGGAGGTTTTTCTGATCTCTGAGAGAAATGTTTCTGAACTGATACTCTGCCTGTCTGAACAAGTCACATTTATACCTGTCCAGAGACAAAGACTGGGTGCCCCTCTATTGTTCAAATCCCTGACCCAGCAACCTCCTATAGAGGCATATCGTTTTGAATTGCTCACCAATATGCCAATGGTCACGGTCATAACCTCAAACGGTCAAACAGAATTTTCCTCTAACACAAATAGAGATATGTTTTTCAAGAATGTTTCAGTAGTTTGTTTATACGAGTATTCTATATACATTTATACAACATTACTACTGTTTTAGTAATTGTCAAGTCAAAACCAAAACTTAATTATATTTAATATTTATTCTTATTTATTTATTTTTATAAATCCCCTGAATCAATAGGCGCTAGCTAACTTACATTTTGTCCAAAGCCAAACAAAAATGTATTGTGGGATATCTCATAATTGTATCGTCATCTGACATATGTATGGTAATATCAATTTATAAATGACAAAACACACTGCCATTGATTTGGTGAAAGAGAATGGCTGGATTGTGATTACTGGCATCAAGGAGTTATCACATATTGAATAATGAAACCAAGACATCGATTTGAGATACCATATTTTCTCAATAAATTGATTCAGATATTTATCTGTACTAATCCCAAAGCAAACGATTGGATTTCTGTGGCACCCATTATAACCCTTTTGAAGTGAAGGCAGACTCCAAAGTGTGCTTCTAGACTCTCTCAATATACTCATTGTTCTGCATGCATTTCCAATATACCCTTTATATTACAGTGACCTGTTTAACATTGAAATCCTGGAAATCTTGCTTTTACTTAACTTGATTTATGTTGAAGTGAAAGTTGTAGCATTGTGTGGTTGAGACTTTATGTGTGTATCGGCTCCTCTTTTAGCCTATAGTTACACTTAATACCCTTCTCGACAAAGCTATGGTGCCATAAGCTTGTTTTCTTATATGAATGGCTGGCAGGTGACATTCCACTGCTTGCAAAAAGAGCAACTCTATATAAGTCTATGAAAATAATTATCCTCAAGTCCCTGACACCACAAGCTGATTGTAAGCCAGTGACCAATGTCCGTCCATTCGTTAGTGTGTGTTGCCTCAGTTCTTGCAAGGTGTCGCGTGTGTTGGCACTAGTTGTCTCTTGTTGCTGCCGTTTTTTTAAATTCTGAATTTTGAATTAGCAGAGGATTCAGTCAGTGAGAGAAATCTTTCTTATTGGCTGTTTGGCTTAAGTGAATCAGTGCAAAAGAACAGAAACAGACATGAAGAAAACAAGCAAGGCACTAAAGTCAAGAAAAACACTCACGCTCTTTTGATTTACATCTTCATCTAATATGATCATTCAGGTACAATACTTGTACAATACTTGGATATTTTGACAACAACATAGCCATTAGGAAGGAAGTTAACAACACAGCCTGTATTTCTATAGTTTCCCAGTTTCCTTTTTTGAATTTCAAATCCAAAGACTACTGCCACTATAACTTAAAGGTATTTCCCAGGCGCAGAAGGTATGTGCTGGTTGGCTGTAGCAAAGAGGCTTTAGTCTTTGCATTGTGTTCAATTGTGGCTATTTGGCCAAGACACAGGCAATATGAGGAAGCAGTGGCCCTCCATTTCCTCTAGTTCTTTGAGGACGTTTTTTTTATGGTATTAACTCTCTTGATTCATTGCATTACTTAATATTTTTCCTTTAGGATTTGAAGAAAGGAACAGCTAGCTGCAAAGTTACTAGCTTGTGGATTATCTGTCAAAAGAAACAGCTTTTCAGTTTTTATCTTGAAACTTGTTTTACTATATATGAGCAATTTCTCTTTTATAACTTTTTGTCGTCCTTTCTGAATATTTGAATCAGCTTTTGAGAAGTCATTGATATAAGTGATGGCTGTGCACATAAGTAATTGAAACTTCAAACATCTCAGAAATGCATCAATTCCTTTGTGAAGAACTCTGGCTTAAATAGACTGTACAGGCTTAATATGTTTGATGACTGGCGAGCTGCTTTGCAGAACAACCAGAACCAGTATTATTTCATTGACAACCCTTAACCATGTAATGAAAGTGTCAAGATTCTGCAAACTCTTGCTCCATCAGCAGCTAACTACTTATAGTTTACTTCTAGTTTCTTTGTGCAGGGAAAGTGCTATTGTCCTTAGCCTCTCACTGTGCAAGGGTGTGCAGCAATCAAATAAATTATCCATCCTCATTGATTCTAAGTACAAGTACCGCATGAATCCACAGTATTGATTTGCTGGCTGTGTCTGAAAAACTGTATCATGAAATCCCTCCATAACTTAAGGCACACGGACAGCGTTGCAGAGGTACTTTATTGACGAGGACCAAAATATATTGTGGCTTGTTTGAAGTACAAGTTTTAAGAAAACAGATGCACATCAGTCTTTTTAGGTTCCAAATACCTCCCTGGCCCCTAAACCTATGCAGTCCATGTGCCCGATGGATGATTGTTGAAATAGTACTCAAGCTATTTAGATAAGCACCCTTCAAAAGCGCTGTTTACTGCTTTCCCTAGAATGCTTGTCTAAAGCATATTTTTGGATGATCATTCTACAGAAGATATTATAAAGAAGGTGAAACTGCTTTCACAGAGACTTTATCATTGTTATCGAATCACAAATACAATGATACACAAATGGTTCAAACAATTAACCTAGTAGAACTGATTGAGCAACAATTAGAACAAGACTCTTGAAACCAATTTTACCATTTCTAATTTGTATTGTTAGGCAGTTATTATATGCATGAAAGTTTACCACACATAGAAATGGGCCTTATGATAATTTACAACCCTGATGCACATCTCATCTCCATTGACATTGCCTCCTGTACTTCCCCAGACAACCAGTGAGTGTCAAAGTCAAAATAGAAGAATGGAACGATTTTATTTAGCAGATTTTTGCAAACATTTAGTTGCAGGAATCGGTGATGCGCCTCATGCTCATGCACCTCTGGCCATTCATGCCCATCTCCCTGAAGCTCTTGTACTCTCCGGGCCTCATGTACATCATCTTGCCTCTGAAGTTGGGCTGTTCGTACATCAGCCAGTTTCCGTCCATCACGTTGCAGGACATGCAGTCGGACATGCGGTAACGCTCCTGGATGTTGTCGCAGTCCTCATTCATCTCATTCATCTGACCACCGAAGTTCTCCTTCTCGTAGATCTTCATCCTGTACTGTCCTCTGTGCTGTTGAGGAAATGTTTGAGAAAAGTAGACACAGAGGATCAGAAAAACATTCAAATAAATCTGAAGGGAATATCTTTGAAGAGGATGAATATCCTACTGTACCATGGGGATGGTACGGCAAGACCTGATGCAGTCGGACATTCCCATCATGCTCATGTAGTCGGAGTACTCGCCCCTCTTCATGAAGTACTGGTTTCCCATGTAGTTGGGGCGGTCGTAGACCATGAAGCTGCCGCTCTCCACCCTGCAGGAGTGACACCTGGTCAGGTAGGAGGTCAGCTCAGGGCAGTCGCTGCTGGTCTCATATTGACTACCCTGGAAGTTCCTGTCCTCGTAGAAAATGATCTAAAAAAACAACAATGATTCATTTTTATTATTTTCAGTGAGCTCTGAGAAGGATTTGAATTACTGTCAAATGAGAATTAATAACAAGCTTTATACATTTTGGATTGAAGTGTTTTTTTTGTTGTTGACTAAATCACTACCAGTACCTACCTTGCCCATGGTCATGATTTTATTTGGTTGGTCCTCTGCACTGAGCTGTGGCTGCGGTGTAGCTGGTAACCGTAACTTTTATACTTGCTCAATGTGAACAATTATATAGGGCTGCTATTGTGCAAACCACTGAGTCAGCAACATGCCATAGAAGCACGAGCAGTCAGGGTGCTGAACAGTTATTATCTAGCACTATACCTCTGGTGGAAATGCATGTACTGTACACATACAGTATTGTTGTCCAACATATAAAGAGAAGCTTCCAACCGTAATATTACTTCCATCATTATCTTTCACAGTGTACTGGATATTTATTATAATTGTTAAACATTTTATTTGAATAGCTCTTTATAATTTCAAACAATATTATTTGTTAAACTTTTGAGTTTAATGACAGTACATTTGACCAACTTTGATCTTGGTTTTGGAACCCAATTCTAGAAGGACACACAGATTTTTTTTCTTCTAATTAGTTAAAATGTGCTTAATCATATGTTGGATGTCAGTGTGACTGTTGCTCTGATCATAAATCAATTTTGGATGCGGGTGGATGAGGTGAATTAAGAGTTTCAGGTGATTCATGCTGTAGCCTGTTTTACTTACGAACAATGGAAAGAAGACTTTACGCAGAAATAGAAACATGTCAAAAACTGGTGAAGCCACTAACATTGTGACCTGGTGTGACCTTTTGCCCTCTTTATGGACTTAAAGGCCCTGTGAAGTGTGCGCCTGTGCATGATCTGTTATGCTAATACATATAGTAATGACCAACATTGTCCATTGGAACCCTATCAAAGATGTTGGAATAGCAACGAATTTGACGAGTTTTGAATTGAAATCCGCAGTCGACCTCCGCCTTCGTGGGCGTGGCTTGCGATCTACTGCGTGACGTCACAAGATGGTCGCGGCCGAAGTGTTTACATTCATCACAGTTCATTGTTTCTCTGTTTCAAAGTCGAATTTATCAAAGTTTTTGAGCGAGTATTTTACTGGAAAGTGTGTCGGAGTCGACTGGAAGTGATTGCCAATCGAGAAAACCTGACAATGGAGGCGACAGTGAAGAAAAAGGGAGGAAAAACACACGGGAAGCGATGCATTGCCGCTGGCTGTAGTAATGTCAAGTCTGTCGAAGTGGCGATGTTTCTGTTCCCAAAAGATGACACTGTGATGGATCGTTACGCTATGTGCAGCTCAAGGCATAATATGCTCGAACGGGAGCTGCAATCATGTTGCGCACACTATCGGTGCTGAGTGTGCTGACTTTTCGTACTATGTCCCACTGTCTGGCTACCTGCATAAAGTCAAGTGCTCGGCGCAGTTGTCGGCGAAATGTCGTTCCTCTGTTTTCATTGAAACAGCTCCTTATATCCGTTAGCGCAGCTAGCTAGCACCAGATGCTAACTACAACAACAACACGTAAGGTGTGCCTCACTCGCGAGTCGCGCCACACATACACACACCCTCCCGGTCCTCCCGATGGCCTGCCGGTGAGCGTGGAAGTGTGGTCTGCCACAAGCGGACGGCAGGAGCGGGGCTGTCAGCATCAGCTTGTAGATGGTATTTTAAACTCGATGCGCTCTGAAACTACGGGGCGGCCGAGGACAAAAAATATATTATTATATATATTATTAACGCGTTAACTTGACAGCCCTAATATATATATATATATATATAATATAGTATATAGTATATATATATATATAGTTATATTATATAGTTATAATAATAACTAGCTAACCAACTAACCATTCAGTGTTCTGTAGCCGGGCAATGTCTTCCCCATCGTCCATGTCGTCGCCATCATCCTCCCCACTTGACGTCCCTGACGGCTAAAATCTGTAGGGTTCAATGATGTCCTGCGCTTCCTCATCGTCACTTCCATCTTCTGTGCCACTTTCCTCATCTATCCTGTCCGAAAAGCTGTCAAAATCACTAATTTCTCTCGCACTAGTATCACTTTCCGAAGTCTCCGCCATGTTTACAATCACAACTGGGCCCATCTTGTGACGTCACAGCCGCTTTCGTCTGCAACTTCAGATAGGCTCAGACGGCCGTTCACGCGATGAAAAACTCTCGTCCCTCGCACTTCCTAAAAAATTCTTTTAGCCATGAACAGGCACAATGATATGTAAGGAATGAAACTGCCATTTCATTTTGGCGCAAAAAAATGCACTTCACAGGCACTTTAAGGCAGTGCCTAGTACAATGATTGAACTGAACTGAGCTTCTCTTTTTCTAACCATGCCCCTCATTTTTTATGTGTCTGGAATCTCAAAGATAAGTACAACCATTCATTTGTGTGCCCTGTATTAATGTGCCCTGTCCAGTGTAACAATTAAGCATATTTAAGTAATTAGACTGCTGCTCTTAACTTTTTTCTCATGAAATTGACTTTAATTCAAAAGACCAATGTTTGTTTTATCAAGAGAATATCATTCATTACAAATGTGAATGTAAATGATTGTACACATATTATACAGAAACTGCACAGACTACCTCATCAGTGATATATTTATACTCTTTATTTCAGTCGAACAATTTTTGTATTCTTAGTCATAATATCCATTTTATATTATAATGCAAATATGGCTCAGTATGGTTCGATGTTCCTCTATTTTTTGTTTTGTTTATTCAGCATATTATATATCATTGTATCAACAAATCAAAAGGTTTCGTATCCTTAAAAAAACCTTTGAACTGTAGGGAGATGGTGAGACTTTATTCAATGAGAACATCCAGTTGACATATTTTAGGTTCAAAATATTTAATATGAAGATCCTGACAATATGCCTTATATGCAAGTAGACAAGTTGACTGGTCATAGTAGAAAAGCTAAGTAAAAAAAATCCCTGTTTTAGATTGCTGTGAAAATAGAATTTAAGATTTAAGTTGTGTTTTGCAATATCTTGCTATGACAGGTCAATCGTGAATGCTGTCAAAATGAGTGTTAATGTCATTTCAACACTATCAACTTCCGAACGTAATAGTTATGTGCTAGTAGAAAAATGGCCTAATATATTTCTATTTAGAATCTACACATTTTAACACTAAATCTAATTTTTCTATCAATGCTGAAATTTCAGAAAACGTGTAGAAAATCGTGCACAGTGTCATCATTTTCATTTCATTTTCATCTTTAATGTCACAAGCATCATGACATAACACATTTCAAAGGTAGAAGGAATTCTTGATTTAATAAAATAGCAGCATTAACCACAGCCCAAACTGTCCTTTGACATACAGCTGGATGCTGGAAAATAATGCAATTTATTGTCAAATGTTGTGCCAAAAACGTCTTCCAGTCTCACTGGTGGGTGTCTGGTACCTCAATCATAAATTGATACATTCTTTATTACATTTTGTTGTGGACATTTTAAAGCCTCTGGCCTGTTCTGTTCTTTAACAGGAGTCTGTGATACGTTGCATGGATCCGATCCTCATGTCCATGGGACCTGTTCCCATATCTCTCATGCTCCTGTACTCTCCGGGCCTGAGGTACAGCATCCTTCCTTTGTATTGGGGCTGTTCGTACAGCAGCCAGTGGCCGTCCATCACATGAGCAGACTGGCAGTCGGACATGCGGAAACGATCCTGGATGGAGTCACAGTCGTCCAACAGCTCATTCATCTGGCCTCTGAAGTTCTCCCTCTCATAGATCCTCATCCTGAACTGGCCTTTGTGCTGTAAAACAAGATGCAAAGAGACTAAATATATTAAAAAACGGTTTCAAAAATCTGGATCAATGTCCCAGGTCTGGTGCAACTCTCACTTCTTCAGAATCAAGACTGTATACATTTTCCATTTGCTGCTGCCCTTTATTAAAACAAAAAACCTAATCATCCTACCCACCACTGTAACTTATATTATTTAATTTTTATAAAATGATACACTTGCCTTGCCTTCATTTGTAGCTGTTTTTGAGAGTTTCTAATAAAAGTTGATATCTTTATCCTCCTATGTCAACAACACAAAGAGCATACCGTGGGGATCATGCGGCAGGAGCGAATGCAATCACTCATGCTCATTCCCATCAGGCGCTGGTTGTCGGGGTACTCTCCCCTTCTCGCCAGCGTCTGGTGGCCCATGTAGTTTGGACGTTCGTACACCATGAAGCACCCGCTCTCCACCCTGCAGGAGTTGCAGCGGCTCAGGTAGGAAGTCAGCTCAGCACAGTCGCTGCTGGTCTCATAGGAGCGACCCTGGAAGTTCTTGTCCTCGTAGAAAATGATCTGAAAATGAAGCGGCACATTCTAAAAACGATTTCTCTGTGCAAAATAATCTGAAATGTTAATTTTTTTTTCTGATACATCATACAAATGGTCACTTACTCTTCCCATTTTGGTGTTCATTCCTTTCCCTGATGGTACTGGTACTTTAAAAAGCCACACTCAGTGTCACTTTTATACCCTTTATGATAGCGAAATTATCTATAGAGCTATTGTTTTGAATATCTTACTCAGCAGTGTACTAAACAGTTTGTTAAATCGGTCTGTAATTGGGTTATTATTCTAGACTGTATGCATCTGGTGCGGTGCCAACTGCATGGGCTCAGCTGTGGGGTACAGGTGGGTGACATTTTGCTGTCGGTGTTAAGAGGTGACAGTAGTACAGGTACTTGTACCTATATTGTTATGGATATTGTGTTTATTTATCATACAATTCAAAAGTTCATAGGGAACATACAGCATGTTATGCTCTGCTCCATTTACTGAGCAGTACAACGTTTTTGAAAGTGCTATAGAAAAAAAAGAAGTAAGTTTAAGAGAACATTGCTTATCATGGGTAAATACTTAAGACATGCATAGCCGGAATTGTATTTGATTTCAACACTGTGGTAATGGTAATTTTGCTCAAGTAAAGGATTTGAATACTTCCTCCACCACTGTACAGTAGTTGTATGAGACTATTGAATTTATAGTCATTCAATATAATTAATACAATTTAATTATTGGTGTGGATCACCACAACAAGAAAAAAAGAAGAGAAGACTGTATAAGAGCTTCAAATAAAAATCAGCTGCATCTAGATTGTATACATACTGACATTACATTCCATCCATGTGTTGTAATGTCATACAAAAAAAGAAGCATTAAAAAGCATATTTTATATTATTATAATATAGAATTTTAGCTTAACGTATTGGAAAAAAGTTAGCAATGAATTCAGTATAAAACTGAGTTAAAAGTTTATTCAGAGGTATTTAAAATTGGTCTAAAAGTTGTTTCAAGCTATTTAGAATTGTAAATATCTTAAGCTGCAGGATTATCAAGAAGCAGGTTATATGAAAGGTAAAGAACAAAAACTCATCACTCTTTATACATAACTGCTGATGTCCTAAATACTATTTTGAGGGCCACAGAGGATAGTATACAAATGTTTTTGACTTGGTAATAATCTGCACTTTATGTTAACTTAGTGGATGTCCTTTTTAAGATTTTTTTTTCTAATCACAATTTATAACGTTATAGTCAGCAGATGAATATGTACTATGTGAAATGTGTGTTCATATTAATCCTCCGCAGTTGTGTGCTGTTAATTGATTAAAAAACATATTTGCATAGGCGCTTATAGCTATATCAAATTGCATGGCATCAAGCTGGTTACGTTTTGCTAGAAGATAAATACAAAAACTATGACTTGGATTACACCTGTTTAATAGTGAATGAAAACAATAGATTTATAATCATGAGCAAGTGTTTTTTCATTAGGTTAAATCACAGCAAGTATGGTGAATTGAAGAATTGTGTACAACCTAATAATACATATATGAATCGTTTTTATCATTCCTGTATTTGTATGTCAAAAACTAGCACGCTATTAGCTGGTGTGTTATTTGGATTTTGTAAATGTAAGTGGTGGTAATGATAATAATGTGTGACTAGCAGAATGAATATGATATCTCCTTATACTCCAGTTTTTCAGAGTAACGCTCACAGACTTAAATCTTTGGTTTGATATAAGACAACACAATGACAAGGTGACATTTGATTCTTCTCTTATTTTATTCAACACGTTTCTTTTTTTCTGCTTCAACAGGAATCCATTATACGTTTGACTGAGTTGAGCTTCATGCCGCTAAATCCCATTTCTCTCATGCTCCTGTACTCTCCGGGCCTCATGTACATCATCCTGCCTCTGAACTGGGGCTGCTCGTACATCAGCCAGTGACCCTCCATCACGTTGCAGGACTGGCAGTCGGACATGCGGTAATGCTCCATGATGTTATCGCTGTCCTCCATCAGCTCATGACTCTGACCACCGAAGTTCTCCTTCTCGTAGATCTTTATCCTGAAAGATCCTCTGTGCTGTTGATGTTTACAGAGAGGAGGACGGGTCAACATGAAGCTTGAAACTTGAAGCTGATCTGATGATAAAATACATGCTATTTGTGTAAGAAATAACAGCTCTGCTACCATTTCAAATCAATATTATAATAACTACATCATTTCTAATAATGTTAATCTTTAAAAAATACCTGCATACCTGTGGAATTTGGCGGCAGGATCGGAAAGAGTCACTCATGCCAAAAGACATGTTGTCGGAGTACTCTCCTCTCCTCAGGAAAAACTGGTTCCCCATGTAGTTGGGACGATCGTAGACCATGAAGCAGCCACTCTCCACCCTGCAGGACTGGCTCCTGTTCAGGTTGGGGGTCATGTCAGAGCAGTCGCTCTGGCACTCATAGGAGCGACCCTGGAAGTTCCTTTCCTCATAGAAGGTAATCTGCAGATAAGAAAAAACAGTACAAACTGATTATGATGAGGCCTGAATTTGTCAATTTGAAACATGTAGTATCATGCGCCTTTCTTTTTATCTTTTTCAATTTGTTTACATTGAGTGCCTCCTAAACTGAAAAAATGCTTGTTTTCTATTCCACTCTGTGCATACCTTGCCCATGTTTGATGATCTGTGTTTGTGGGAATCTGTCCAACAACCTGTGGCTGCCAGGCGGCTTTTATACTTTATACGCGCTGTAAAAGGGTTTTGTTATTCAAATGATCTGGAAGCTGATGAATAAGCAGCTCTGCGATGGCTTTTAATTTAATTTGTGCCATCATGATTCAGAACAAAGGGAGGGGGGAATAGGTGGAAGACACAAGGCAGAGGAGGGAGAAGGACTCAGCTAGAGTTTATACATTTCTCTAACTGTAGAAAATTAGGGTGACACTAAAGTTTGATCCCAGTTCAAACAGACAAACAGTCTGAAAGGATTTTTAATTTTTAATTTTTTGCTCTAGTTCAGAGAATTTGGGTCTTCAGAAGAGCGGAAACAATTTTCCATAAATCTATTGTTATCACAGTTCCTCCCCATTTCAAAGTTATATTTGCAGTGCCCTAAAATGGTACAAAACCACAGTAAGTGGGAGGTAGGACTAAAAATGAGCGTTAACCACATTCTGATTCTGATATCAATTAATCATGTGAACTCATGGTTTCTTGTCAGTTATTTTTTGCGATGTGCATCATTAATGTACAGTATCATGCAACAACAAAAGGCAGATTTAATTACATTTAAAAGCAACATCCTTAAGGTTCAAATCAAGACTTTTTCTCTAACTCTAAATCTTTCTTATCCCTGCTGCTTGAAACAATTGAACATCAGCTTTATTCATCTTTTTATGAATGGCTCTTCTCTCAAACGTTCTCATCTGGACTTGAAAGACACAAGAGTAACTAATAACATCCCAAAATACTTAATGGTGATTTTGTCTATGAAGCAATGACATTGCGGCTTTGATTGGATTACATTTAGAAGAAAAGTCAGTCTAAGGGTTGAAAACGATGTGTAGTAAATGGACTGTGCTTATATAGCGCCACTACATGTCGTTCACCCATTCATACAGAACAGTGCACCTTACTCTAGGAACTAACATTCACACACATTCACACACCGTTGGCCATGCCATCGGGAGCAACTCAGGGTTAAGTATCTTGCCCAAGGATACATCGACATGTTGACTGCATGGGCTGGGATCGAACCCACAACCTTCTGGTTGAAAGACGACCGCACTCCCTCGCAGCCACAGTCTCCCAAAGTAGTAATAGATGTGTTGTTATAATGTTGTTGTTCCGAATTCTTTAAGATTTATTTTGTTTACATTGCATTGTATATGCATGCTATTGTTTGGCTGACAACCTGTAACTAGCAGGTCTTTAACCATCTCCTGAATAAAGTAGAAAACAAGACGCAGGTATGAAATATTGGAATTAAAGATAGGAGGTCACAGTTTCCAGGTAGAGCCAACTAGTGTCCAACATTTAAGGACTGCATTTGTCTTGGGATCATTCTGTAATCTCCTCTTTTAAGATAGCCAAATGTACACCAAATGTACAATTGTTTTCCTATTCGAAAAAAAAACCCTCCAAATATTAGACCAAATAACATACCAATGATCAATTGATAGAGCTAATTCAATGGCAATAATACACATAATTATCATTAAACATGACAGTCGTCTTTTATATGTCAGTTTTGGCAATTCTTTGATAGGAGGTTATCTCATGTGGAAATCAAACTTGACCAAACCATTTTGCTGATATGCAAATCAGGCTAATTTAGATAACAAAAGCTTCCCCTCATCTGCACATTCTGTATTTCGATATAAACCACAACACAGCTGCAGTTGGTGGCAGGCAAGCAATAGCAGTAACAATGGGGAAGGTAAGGAGCAAATGCGGTTAACTATTAGTTTTAATCTTTCAGCCAGTAACTATATTGCATATCTCTAGTTTGTTGTCATTTTAATGGCAGCCAGGCACAAAAATACTCTGTAATTGTATTGTTGCCATTCTGCAACGATAGTTTACCAGTATCTGTCTGCTTCCTTTAATCCAGATTGCATTCTTCGAGGATAAGAATTTCCAAGGCCGTAGCCATGAGTGCTGCACCGACTGTCCTGACCTGCGTTCTTACTTCGGCCGCTGCAACTCCGTTAAGGTGGAGAGTGGCTGCTGGGTGCTGTACGAGCGTCCCAACTATACTGGCAACCAGTACATCCTGAGCTCCGGGGAATACCCTGATCACCAACAGTGGATGGGATTCAATGATAGCATAAAGTCATGCCGCTCTATCCAAAATGTAAGCCCAGTTACCACAAGATGCTTTTTTAAACACAGCCAACAGATTACACAGCAATGAAAGTCATACTGAATTGATGCTTGTCTATTTCCTTTCATATTATTACTAATTCAATAGTGTCATCAATCTGGGTTAAGCTTACTACACCAATCTGTTGATATGGTACAGTTCAATTGAGTAGTAGATTACTAACACAACATTATTAACATTACATTTAAAAAATATCTAGGTTAACTATTTTGCAGGAGTATGCCGGGCTCCAGTCAAATACAACGGAGTGCACCAACCAAGCTATAATTAGTCAAAGGCCAACAGAGAAAAAGGAGGGATAAAAGGCTCATGCTTTGGCAGCATGATGCTTTTTGTCCATGCCAATGCACATCAATTATTGAAGGAAACAAGGAAAAAAGCCAAGAAACCAATTTGTAGATGTGAAACGGAAATATGGCAAACAAAACAGATATGAAATGCTTACATAATTTAATTAACTTTAATTATCTAACTCTTTCAAGGTATATGGAAAGTCATGGAAGATCAGATTCTACGAAAAGAAGGATTTCGAAGGTCAGGCTGCAGAGTGTGTTGAGGATTGCGCATCTGTTTACGAGACCTTCAAGTTCCAGGAAGTTCACTCCTCTGTGGTTATGGATGGTGCGTGGGTCCTCTACGAACAACCCAACTACTGCGGGCACCAGTACTTCCTGG
>CALSBZ010004404.1:159603-171912 GCA_943591055.1 Gobionotothen gibberifrons
ACTTCCTGGAACGTGGCGAGTACAACAACTACACCGACTGGGGCGCCACGTCCCCTGCTGTGGGATCCTTCCGCATGATCACGAAGTTCTAGAACAACATCATCAATTCAGGGTTCTGCAGCCCCTAAAAGAGCTATTTGAATGTTCAGGACACCAAAGTTCTAGAATTCCTAATAAAATCTGATGTAAGAGCTTAGAGTTCTAGAACACTTACTAGGTTCCAAAGTCCTATGAGAATCACAATTACAAATTCCCCCGAAGATTCCAGAATTCTACACCACTGAAGTTCCGGAGTTCTTGAGTCAGTTCTACAACATCTCAAGAAGTCAAGAGTTCCAGAAAGTGAAGTTAAAAAGAACTACCTACTTCTTCAATTTAAACATCTGTTATTTTTTCCAAAAACAAATACAAATAAATAATAATTCTTTCCCATAACAGTGCAGTGTGTATTTCTTCCTTTTTAAGTTTCATGACACTTAGTCTGGTCTTCTTGTGTCCACCAGTAAACATCTTTAGACAGACTTATGGCAGTTCAAACTTAACATCAACACACTCATGTCTCACACAGTTAGAAACGTTGACTGAAAACTTAAAAAATGCATCATGTTCGACAGTGGCCAGCAAAAGTTTCTGCACATATCCGGATTTAGGATGCTTGAATGTAAACCTCACAATGTAATACTCTTAAGACCAAAAAACATGTTTACGTATCATTATCTGCAGTTACCCTGTTAATAGTATGAATGACAAGAGTTCATCTTTATCAAATATTTTGATCTTGTTTACTGAGGTGCTTATGGAGGTTGAAAAAAGACATCACATTGTACACATCTTTTATCTTTGATTGCACAATGTGTGTGTCCTTTGTTTTTCAACACTTTTTTTTTTAGAAATCATTACTCTCAGCACTTTCCATGTTTCCATAGTCTGCACTGACAATCCATCGATTACTGTGTTAGTGTAAAACATTACAGATATCGCACCAAGTTGATTGCAAGGGTTTAGCCACAGACAATTCTGAATAATGTCAATATCAACGATATTTAGACATATTTTAGTTACCCAAAAATGCTTGACCAATTACCCTGTCAACACAGAACTATCATACACAACCCCATACCTTTTACGGAGCTAAAGGGAATCTTCGGTGATCAGTTCTGACACATGCAAATGCTAAACTTACACAAATATGTATACCATGTTGTTGGGGTTTCTTCTGTAGCATAACTGTCACGATCTGTCTGTGTTGTGTTTTGTCTTGTCTAGATCTGTCTTTGGGTTTCTGTCTGCGTTGTGTTTTGTCTTGTTTAGATCTGTCTGTGGTTCCCTGTCGTTAGTTTCTCTGGTGTGTCTAATTGTCTAATTGTGTTCACCTGTGGCCCTTGTGTTTCTCCTCCCCTGCCCGGCTGTTTCACGTCTCGTGATTACCTCTCCCTGTATTTAGTCTTGTCTCTTCCTGTGTTCAGTGTTGGTTCGTGTTTTGTCTGTGACTGAGTTCACCGGTGAGTGTTCTGTTTGCCCGCTAGACCTTGAAATAAAGGTATTTTTTCAGCTTTATCTGCATTTGGGTCCTGCTTCCTTCACTCAACCTTAACAATAACTTTGGTAACACTTTATATTAAGGTACACAAATTAACCATCAACTAGTTGTTAATTAACATGCATATTAGCAGTATATTGGCTCTTTATTAGTCATTATAAAACACTTATTAATGCCTTATTCTGCATGACCATATTCTACAAGTAATAAGCCATTAGTTGAGAGTTTTTCCTCAATAACCCTCTAATTAGTGCTTATTTATTGCAAGTAAGGAAGTTGTTGCATGAGTTTTGGTCTTAATATGCTCTGCTCAATATGGGCCTAATAAGGCGGTAGTACCACAAGAATAGTAATTCTACCATAATAACACTTACAAATATGATCTATTCTTATGTAACAAGACATGCAACTATAAGTGTTAATTGTGTCTAAATAATTCAAAATTAGGTATTAAGGCTTGCAAGTCCCTTTGACCTGGAACCAGAAACAGAAGATATTGTTTTTTAGGAAGACTGTGTGTATTAAGGCATTAATAAGTGTTTTATAATGACTAATACAGAGCCAATATACTGCTAATATGCATGTTAATTAACAACTAGTTTATGGTTAATATAAAGTGTTACCATAATAATTACATATTTTATTTATCTGTATTGCACTTTTTGATAATAAAATACAGCCAACATTATATATGGGAGGCATGTGGAGCAGTTGGTGTTCGGATCAGGGGAGCACAGGTTCAAACCCCACTACAGTCAGCATGTCCCTGGGCAAGACACTTCACCCCAAATTGCTCCTGTGGGGATTGCCCACAGTATTGAGTATGTAAGTCGCTTTGGATAAAAGCGTCTAGCAAGTAACATGTAATGTAATGTAATGTAATATCATACATAAAAGTGTTTTTTAAAACTCACATAAACAAAACACTTTTATTGCAGCGGTCCAGATCAGTTTGGGATGAGCCACGACTGACGCTCAGATACTTGGCACTGCTAAACAGCCATTGTGTGTAGAAAGGCAATTCAGTAAGTGAGAACAATGGGCAGACTCTAGATGAATATTTTGGATTGTAATAACTATTACATGATCTGCTAACCATGCATAGTATTGTCGCTGCCATGTATAAAGAGTACTGCGTTTGTTACAGGATGTAGTATTTTGAGAGCTACAGATGGAGAATGTGAGTAAAGTATTTTAAATATGTTTTTTATCGCTGCAGGAGCTAATACTTTTCTAAATGTTGTGCAAGAAACCTAATTGTCAGTTGTTTTTTTAAATTGTTTTTATTGAATGCAAACACAGTTGAAGATAAAACCCTCTTTTTGTTAAACCAACAATTATTTTCTTTATGGATTACTTTCAGATTGTGTTTTACGAGGACCGGGACTTCCATGGAAAGTCCTACGTCTGCAAAGGGAACTCGGCTGACCTGCAGGGCTTCATCCACCGTTGCAACTCGGTCAAAGTAGAGGCCGGATGGTGGGTTCTGTACGAGCGCAACAGCTTCATGGGCTACCAGTATGTCATTGGCCCCGGGGAGTACAATGACTACCGTCACTGGATGGGCTTCAATGACTGTGTCAGATCCTGCAGGATAATCAACAATGTAAGTGCTCTAACAACAACAACAACAAACACTTATCCCACAGTCTTCCTAAAAAACAATATCTTCTGTTTCTGGTTTCAGGTCAAAGGGACTTGCAAGTTGAAGGTGTTTGACCGGCCAAACTTTGAGGGCCATTCTTTGGAGTTGACAGAAAACACAAAGTCTATCCAGGAGAAATGGCTCAGACATCAGGTCCAATCCTGCAAGGTCCTGGAAGGCTCTTGGATTTTCTACGAACATCCTAACTTCTGTGGTCGCCAGTACATGCTGGAGAAAGGGGATTACCGACACCACTCCACCTGGGGAGCTCTGAAGTCAAATGTTGGCTCAATCAGAATAATCATGGGGCTTTAAAATTCAACCAGTCTGAGGAATTGAATGTAAGGCATTTCAATAAATGTATTTGATCCTAATGCCTGATTTTGTCCGCGTGAATTTGAATGCAAATCTACTCTTATCCATACATTCAACATAAAGACAACAACACAATAACAATAATTGTTAAATATAAGATGTATTAGTTACATAAAGCTAAAGTAATACAGTCTCATATCATAATGTTCTTATGTTGACTAAGGAATTTTTTGAGACTAGGACCAAATTAAGTCACATGTTCCAATGTGATAGGATATAAGGTAAACACAAACACTTTTTCTTCCAATTCTCCAATATGTTATAAAGATTAAATACCAAGTGAAAACAAGATCCAAAAACACGCCAGCAAATACCTGCTATTGCGCAAGGTGCCGAGAAATGGAAGGATTATGGATTCCTTGTCAGTCTTTTATCTGTGCTATCGTTCTGCAGTAACGATTATTGGTGAAAAGTCATTGAAAATAAATCAACTTTTTAACTGTTTCTGACAACTTGAATGTTTAAAAGTGATTAAAGGATCAGGTACCTCATACAAAAAATAGTTTTTGCTTTAATAAACAGATGTTCCGACCGGAAATCATTAAATATATACACTTTCTAAAGAAGGAGATCCTGTACACTGGTTGATTAAAATATTCGAATTTGTTATGTTTATGAGACAGAAACAGATGCGTGGTAAAAAACATTCTTGTCTTGTCACAAAAAAAACTGACACCACGTGGAAATCTAGGTACTCATAAATCATAAATATAACTTCAATTGAACACTATATTACTATATCATCATGCTTGGAAAAAGAAAAGAACATTTTTGATTCCAGAGTTTCTTTATTTGCAAAAAGATTCAGTTCAAAAGTTATTTGTTTGTCTGCTAACAATGTTCATTTCGATGTTTGTGATGATGACTGAGTAATGTGCACATTTGTGCTCTCATGCATGTGTTGGTCCTGGTGTCTGGTCTTCATGCTGCTTTACGTTCCCTCTCCATCAGTGCAGACAGTCTTGTGACTCTCAGCTGATGGGAGTTCAGGGAGGAGGTCACAGAGCTTGGCTAAATCTGTGGACAAAGAGGGGCAACTCTGATGAGTCAGCAGGATTTGTACTGTAAGAGCCCACAGTATGCCAGCTGCTGTTAGTGCTGACGCTCGGCTCTCTGGAACAACACCGTGACCCCGACAACACAAAGGGAATGCAGCCAGAACGTTCGCCCAGCTGGAGGTATTCACCTCTAAAGCCTCTTTGTTTACTTCGGCCCTGATGCTTTCTGTGGCAACAGGAGTCAGACAGAGATTCAGAGGGAGAGCATCACAGTGAGCCAGTGTGCTCCCTCTTGTGGACGATGTTTGGAGCTGCAGCTCAATATGTTTTGTGTTCTGAGGCTGTTTGATTTAGTCCCTGCTGTTTAGAGAGATGTTAATGCTTCAAACATGTATTTTTTAGACGATAATCTGATGATAATACCCTCACTTACAAAGTCAAGTCCATAAAGTAACAGTTTCAGAGTTCACTGTGCAATAACTTGACATGCATGCACTGAGCACTGACCCAATCCAGCATCTTTAGAACGAACTGGGCAGAAATAGACGCAGTACTCAAGGCTTTAACTAAGTAAAAGTAGTAAAACCACATCGAGAAATACACAACTTCAAGTGTCGAAATCAGTCTGCACAGTACTTCAAAATTCAAGTAACAATAAGCAAATGGATTTTTTTGTAGGGCAAACTTTTGTTTTCTTCTGTGACTAAAGAATATGAGGAGCTCTTTTCCAAAACGCTATAAAAGCCAAATAGAAAATTGAGTTTGTTGTGCCATTTTTGCTGTGTACTGAACCTATTCACTGCTCTATCAACGTTTCATGCCAAATCGCTATATATCCTATATATATATAAATTTAATATTAACAAAATGTGTGGGTCTAGGTAAAAAATGTAATTTTCCTGACAACTATTCAAATGGATATATAGCGTTTTGGAAAAGAGCTCCTCATATGTATATGAAGAAAAATGTCCTAGGTTTAAGGTGGGAAAAAGAGTGGAGTCTTTTTCTTGAAAAGATTAATCAAGAAGCAATCTGGATAGCCTTAATGAGGAGAAAATGTCAATGTTAATAAAGCTGTGAAATCAATAAGTAATCTGGTGACAGTGGCTGATGCTGCATTGCTACAACAGCACAGGATGTGGGGCCAAACATATTGAAATATTGACCAGAAATGGAAAAAAAGTCTTGTTTGTATTTATTTATAGAAGGACCATGCATACAAAAACATTAATCTCAGCAAAGAGAAGAGATGCAATATGCCAGATTATAGCTAATAGCTAATTTCCATCTGTGGTCCTCAGACAGGTTCATACAAGTGTCATACGGTTGAGGTACTGTATACTATTTAGTACACTTTCATGGACTAGTAATACACTAGTGTGAGACTGTGTAATAGCAGGTTTTGCTATAATTTGTAATGACTTCTCTTTGTTTCTTTGAATTATTGGTTCACCGTGAAGGCATGTGAGAATAACAAGGTTTTCTATACGAGTGAGTAACTGATAAAAACATTGATCTTGGGTTGCTCTATAGCTCAGTTGGTTACCCAAACTCAGTCTCCATGCTGAGGGCCTGGCCTGGGAACAATGTCACTTATATAAAGGCACTGGTTAACCTAAACAAAA
Source organism: Gobionotothen gibberifrons (assembly GCA_943591055.1). NCBI lineage: Eukaryota > Metazoa > Chordata > Actinopteri > Perciformes > Nototheniidae > Gobionotothen > Gobionotothen gibberifrons. Next base: position 165,787 of record CALSBZ010004404.1, read on the forward strand.
TAAACTGAGCTCAAGAAAAGACTTTCTATCTCAAATATCATTTGTGTCATGCATGTGTTTTCTGATTTCTTTTTATTTGGGTTAACAAAAACCTCCTTTAATTGTACACACTCCTTTTAACTTGTCTCCCTGAGCACCATATTTCCTCCAGCTCAGTTATTTATAACGTTTCCAAAACTGTCGATATGATTTGTCTCAGCGGCCGAGAGGAACTCTGTTAATCCAGGGAAAGAATTCCAACTCTGGCTGCAAGACTTACCTTGTATGGCAAAAAAAGCAGAGAAGAGAGATGGACTTAACTTAGTGAGAGAGGGGGAGAAACAGAAACATACAAGACACAGGGTCAAACACATTAAACAAAACCTAGTGCAGGGTTAAAAATAGCAGCGAGGAAGCCGCTAAAGCTGTCAAACAACAGCGTCTGCAACAGCATTGTGTGTATTACAGTTTATACAGTGTTCCTTCATGAAAATGTCTCCTAACTCTTAATGTTCAATAAGTGATGCACTACAGGCCGCTGATGAAAGGAGATATGACAGTTTGAAGTTTAGTTTCACCTGAAGCTGACTGAGGATGAAAGCAGCCACGTGTACAGCGACATGTAAAAGCTCTTTGATCTCTACTAAAAATGATATGCTATTATTAACTTAACAATACTGTATGTGTTCAGAGACGCTCACCTGATGCTGAAGTTGAAACCCACTGAAGCTGAGCCAGCGTTTATAATATCTACATTTCTTTAGCTTTTGATGGGCACAAATTATATTTTCCTCGTTGAGAACGCCAGTAATATAAACCGTTGCTTGCTGTTTGGTTTGTCCCCTCTTCAAGACATAACTACAATGTTATGTTGTGCTAAACCTATATAATTGACCGCTGTTTATGTGAGGCATACATGAGCAAAATGACCAACACCTCGTTATTTATGTAAATGTTACTACAAATGTTATATAAATGTAGTGCGGTATAAAGTACAATATTTCCCTCTGAGATGCAGCGAAGTAGAAGTGGCAAAATGTTTTAAAGGTGCCATGTCATGGCCATTTCTACTGATCATAATTTCATTGTTGAGGTCTACAAAAATAAATGTATATTGTGCAATTTTCCAAACTCACATTGGTTTCTCATATAGCATCTCTGTATAGCATGTGTATTCACTCTCTGTCCTACACGGCTTGTTGGAGTTCCTGCCCCCCCCCCCTCCCTATGAGCCCAGTGGCCGTCTGCAAGACAGCGAGACACTGCAGAACTCAGCCGAAACACAAACACACACCCGCAGCCTGGCTGGGAGTTTGTGTGTGTGCTCAGGCTGAGTTCCGCGGTGTCTCGCTGTCTCGCCGACCCCACACCAGTGAGCCAGCTCACAGTGTCCCGCTCCTCGCAGCAGTGAGTCTCACAACGTCCCGCCGAGTGTGTGTGTGTGAGGAAGTCCACGGATTGGTCCAAACGTAACTATACCCGAAATACGTCACTAGACCCAAGAAGTAAACAATGGAAAAAGAGAAATCTCCAACGAGGCGTCCTGGGGCAGCATAGACACTGTGTTAGAGTTGTACTCGCTACAGGGTGTACTTTGAGGGTTTGTGACTCTGCAGACCGTTTACATGCATAAAAACCTTCATAACACACAACGGGATGGGTAATAACCAGAAAAGCATGACATGGGACCTTTAATGCTCAAGTAAAGTAAAAGTACCTCAACAATATACTGTACATTACAGTATTCACCACTGCATTTTAGTTACGCTCAATTAGCTTCCAGTATCTTTAAGAATATATTTCATATCTTTTACTTGTTTTTAAAACGCAGACTTATAATGTTCACCATCTCTAAGACCTGCTACTGCTGGATTTTTAAAAATACATTCAATCATACGCACAAGAAAATAGGCAGAGAATTTGCAACGGGGACATTTCTAAACTTATTTATTTAATTGGCTTATTTCAGTAACATATATAATATCTATCTAACTTTTTTTATTGTGTGATTTTATTGTTTACTGCCTGCCACATTGAGCTGCATCTGATCTATACATGGTTTGATGTGTTTTTTATTGTTGTTATTTTTTTTTGTATTATTGTTATTATCAAGATACAATTTTAAATGCTTTTGATTAAGATTTATTTTCTGCTGTTTTATGACTTAATTTTAATTAAGTTGCCTGTCTTGTTAGTTTCACAAACAAGTAAATGTTTCACAGGAGACCACAAGATGGCAGTATTGCACACACAGTATTAAACTGGGGTACAGCTTAGTTTACACAACAAATAACCTCTACAAGATGATGGAAGTGCACCACGAAAGGAACAGCATCTGTTAAAACCAGCCTGCTTTGATATTCACTTCATTTTGCAAAACAATAAAAAGAGAAGCAAGATGTTTTTATATGAACTGTTTAGTTTAAATGAATTCCTTTGCAGATAACATACTTGAGGGTGATTATTTTGTTGAAGCAGTTGTATATAAAGCATGGGAGATAAGAGTATAATACGCAGACCAGTGTGGATAAACAGGAGGTGTACGACGTAAACAGTCAATAGACGAATCACACCACTTTCTCCACAGTGAATATGGATCCATGCAGTCACCCATTTCTGTATTCATGTCTGTGCACACACACCTTTGTGCTAAAGGTTTACCAGGGAGCCTGATGTGACGTCAAAGCTGGGGAGAAGGAAAAAGAAACAGTATTGCCATGGAAACCCGTCTCCCTCAGTTCCTCTATGATCTCTGATCCACGGTGGATCGGGGAACATGAAGGCTGTGTTATTGCACAGACATGCAGACCCGCACAAAGAGACAATCTTTCAGGTTACCACATGGCAGTGATGTTAAAATGCTTCTGGACAGCAGCTGACTTTGTGTTTATGTTTAATGTCAGACTGCTCTATACATAGCTTGTATTGCCAGTTCAAAGTATAACTGAGGATGGAGTGCCATTTATAGAACTTCAAGGCAGAATGAACATTTGTAAAAAGTTTTTTTTTAATACTTATTTGGATTGCTGGATCGGGTTCATAGCCTTGTCCTCCAATACACTGCAACCCTGAAACTAGGTGGATGTTTTTCGCAAATATCAGTATCAATCAGACTGAACATTAAACAGACTGGGCATGTTGAGGACACTTTGACTGTGACTGGTGCAAAATCAGACAACAGCCAAAGGTGAAGAAGAAGGGTTATTCACACGAAAATGTCTTACTGGAGAGACCTCAATTTAATTGAGAATTTTGGGTATGAGCGGAAATCGTCAGACGAATTCAAGGTTGATTATCAACAAATTACAAGCCGACTAATTCGCTTAAATGTGTGTTATGTTGTGCGTCCCAAAAGCTCTACCCAGATTTCTTCAGACTTCTTATACGAAAATGTCCTGTTTTACTTCATGTAAAAGAGGGAAACTCCACCAATGTCAACACACACTCACTCCTTTGTTTTCTTCCGTAACAAAATGACATTATAATGTGACACTCGTGCTCCTATTGGATAGCGCTCTAACACATTGTAAGTGTGGAGGTGGTTTCGTAAAAATTGGGCCTGTCTTTTTTTTTCCGTAGTTCCGCTGACAAAAAGCTAAATAAACAAACCCAACAGAAAACACAGCCTCCTTTGGGGATGTAATAACGTCATTGAACCTTGTTTAAAGGTAAACAAATTAAAAACAGCAATTCTAACTTAATAGGTGCCCATCAAACATCCACAAGAGTTCCTCTGATTGCAGAGCTGTCAATCAAACAGTGTGAACACGCCCACTCAGCCCTGAGAGGAAGTGTAATCAGGCTGAGTGTAATCACCTGTGTGTTCACCATGGGTGTGCGAGGTCTTTACATGTGGTGGTGTTCCTGCATACTAATAACTGTAATCAGTCCACTATTATGTGACCTCTGACAGATTAATGGTGCTAGTTAGTTAATTAAATTGTAATTTATTTTTACCACGAAAAGATCGAAGGAGCTAATTCCAATAAAGGAGGAAACATGGACGTTATATTCAAGGTGGAAATCAGCCAGACCGCTATACAAAAGAGGTACAAAGGATGCTATTTTTGGTGGAGCCCAACAACAGGTGAGTTTTCCATATTTAAATCGTTTTATGCCTGTTTTCTACCTGCTATGGTGTGTGTGAATGTGGCTGTAGTTAGAGATACACTGCAAGATTGTGAGGTTATTTTCCTAGGCCTTTTCAAAACCAAAACACAGACTAAATTTGTAAGGAACTGCTCTAATATATACTGCAAACATAGCATGTCAGAGTAAGAACAATGGCTTACCACCTCAGTAAACAGGAGTTAGCATATTAGCATGTTGTTATTAATTTGGATGACCCCTTTGATTGTAGTTTTGTAAGATTATCCTCAAGCTTTGTTTATTTTTTATAGCTTTTTTGAAATTTCATAGAAAAATAAGTACAGTGACAAACTTTAACCAATGATCCCTCCTCAATATGTGTACAATTCCTCCATACAGCACAATAAGACATTACATTTAGAATAGAAATAACCTAGCTATTGGTAAACACAGAACAAAATACCAAATAACCAAAAACCAATACTGTATGTCATATAGCAGTAGAGAAAGTTAGGTCAAGCTTTTGTTTGTTATGATACAAACATATTTATTCGCTTAATGGCTAAATATGCCCTGTCCCCTGTCCCCTGCATAATGAATGGTGGCCAAATAGCATCCATTGTAATCCACAGGTAATTCATTAATATATGTTAAAAACTAGACTTTTGTGACGTTCTGCAGACTCTATAAGTGTCAAAGCTTGGCCTCCCAGCTGCTGTCTTATGAAGCACAAAGTGATGCAGTCTGAGAGCCGCTGATATGGATGGACTCTAGGAGGAATATGGCATCATGCAAACTGTTCTCGGCTCTCAGCACTATCTTCCAAAACAGATGTCCCACTTGTGAATCTAAAGGAAGGTCAGTGTAGCATGTAGCGAGGCACGTATGTCTTTCCAATGTTGCCCTCGGCGATGAAATGAGAGCAGTCGTCTGGATGTGGACGGTGTCGAGGCCAGCTGCACTTTTGTGTCAATTTCACACTTGAGTGCACAGACATGAACTGGAAAAAATCTGTTAAAAGCAGCCAGGAAAGGGCAGAAGTGTCGCAAATGGACATTCAGCTATAGTGAGAACTACTTTATTTCGTGTTATAGGTTTGGCAGTATAACTTTTTTTTTATTCTGGCTGCACACAAAAGTATCCTCTATCTTGGTGTAGTGAAAAAGCAGTGGATTATGAATCTATGTTAGTTTCCATTGAAATGATTTAGTAGTCTTTGTAGAGAGAGAATGAAATGCAAACAATGGTTAACAGAGGTGCAGCAGGCAGTATGAGAACAATAACGACCTTTTTGAACATTAAAGCATGGAGACATGTCACATTAGAGACTCTAAATACTGATATGAACCTGAAAATAAAGAATAATAGGGCCCCTTTAAACTTGACATCAAATCTAAAGTCATTGCTCAGGTGTATTAATATTCAAAATCAACATCAGCACTACAAATTCCCATTTCAGCCAGACATTAGTTATTTAATGCGATGAATATTCGCTGCAGTATTTTTAGTTTTAGGCTGTTTAAAGCTCACCTGGTTCAAACCCTCAGTTAAAATCACATGGGCTTCATCTTTCGTCTCTGGGATGCACATGTTGTCCTCTTCAGTCACGAGGAGTTGTTTTTGTGTTTGCATTGTTTGACGTCATCATCCCTGATTTAATTTGCATCGAAAAGAGACGCCCAAATCTTCCTTGTGTCTGGATTTCCTGTGACTAAAGTCTAGGGGATTATGATGGCTATTTGTCACTAGTATTTACAGATTTGTTGCACCTTTTCAACACTAGACGTATTTATAATTATTTTAATGTATGAGATCACATTTCTGCAGCTTCATAAAAGCTTATTTTATGATGCTGCCTACTTTACCCTGAGATTAGCAGGACCTGGCTGTATGTGTGCAGACTTTGACACTGTTTGCTTATAGTTTGTAGAAGGTGTTCAGCATGTCGCATAATAATAACTGGCATTGTGATAAAGGTGACTGTCCTGTTGTCATGCTTGCATAACTCAGGTTTTTTTTTTTTACCTGACACCAATTTGTATTTCCATAATGTAAATG
>CALSBZ010004406.1:0-11304 GCA_943591055.1 Gobionotothen gibberifrons
CAATATAACAGACAGTGAACAAATCATGCAGGCACCGAATCCACTGTCTTGGTTTTGAGCGACACATTTCTTTGTTTTTTAAGTAACTGTATGTACTCCGAGGCATATTGTGCAGTAATTATATTGCACCAGGACTAGAATTTAAATTATTCGCTGATAATTGCTTTGCCGAGGCAAACACACTGCACACACAAAGATGCACACTTGCATCTTTCTTTCTCTCTCAACTCGGAGATTGTAACCAAAGACCTACAGCTATGCTCGTCATTCTGTATTTAATAATCCCAATGTTACTATGAGATAATGATTTTTCTTTACAGCTCCGGTTTAAGCTTCAAGCTCTTGTTTCAACCTTTTAAATGTTTGTTTCTGCATGTTTATTAAATACACACTGCACATCATTTTAAACTCTATGTTATTTTCTATAAGAATGACACTTGGTGTTGAAATCAAGGTTTTAAAAATATGAGGAAAAAAGATTTTATTGAATTTGCCCCCCAATAAACAACATGTTTGTGTCTGTAAACCACAACAAAACCAGTGATTGTAGACATATTCTAGCAAAATAAGAAAAGAAATATTTAAGAAGTTTAAAAAGCATTACATCTATTTACCTAGTTCATAACATTCATATTTCTATTGCTGGTTTACAGTAGCTGCTCTGCAAACTTAAAGTCTAAATTAAACATACTTATTAGGTTATTGTAATCATTGAATGTACAAAAAGTAAAACAAGTCATAGCTGATACAACATTACAGAGGAATTGCTAACATTATTCAATAGACAGTATATCAAGTCTAAACATACTTTGTCAGCTTATATTTGAGTTGATAGACAAATTAGTATATATATATATATATTTCAGTGCACAACAGTCAACAGTGAAACTGTTTTACAAGAGAAAGAAAGATTGGCAGTCTAACATATCGCCATAGAAACATGTAAAAAACAGATAGGATTTCAGCTCTTCATTTGCTTGCGTATGCTGAATCTGTGACAGTGCTCATGCTGTGTTCGTTAAAACAAGTACTAAAAATAAAGCACAGTGACTACTAAGTTCAGGAAGCTAAATAAAGCTGCCATATTGTGTCAAAATGGGCAAAAGTTAAAAAGGCAATATGCTAAACTAAAGTTCTGAAAATCCCAGTTCGTCCTTCGCTTTCAAAAAGCAAGTCTGAGACCAAAAATAAAAAACAGGAAACATGAAAGAAAAAATGATTGACTTGAGTTCAATTACACAAAGAAGCAAACATGTATATTTGTGCTCCTGAAATGTCTCTTTATCTCCCACTGGATAGAAGATCTCACCACATGTAATAGCTGCGCGTGGTGTCCACCTGAATGGCTTTGGTCTCAGATGAGCCCTCTTTCTCCTTCTCACTGTCTGTCTCCCACAAGTTGATAAGAGGAGGGTACAACTCGTTTAGCGGTATTGACGAGGTTTTCTGCATGTACTTTTTCAGAGAGTGGTGATAGTTTTTCCTCTTCCACCGCTTGGCAATGTAAATTCCCAGTGAGGCCAGACTGATGATTGCAAACATTGTTCCCATAACTGCAGCAAGAGCTGTGTTGGTCCCTTGTTCGGATATTTCCACAGCGAATGGGGCTTGCCTTGTCGTAACATTCACACAGGATCTCTGTGTTTGTTGGCGGATGTTGGACACGTTGAGGCACACTTCGTACTCAGTTGCTGGTTGTAAATGCGTAAGGTTGTACTCGTGGACGTCAACAGGAACCCTGGCAGTGTAAGTAATATGTGGATTGTCTATTTTCATGGTGGCAGAAGACCACTTGAGATTAGAAGTCATTACATTGGAGTTTATTTTCCAGGACACCAGGATAGAGTGAGCTTCTGCTTGTTTGACGTAGATAGTCATGAGCTGAGAGCTGTCTAACAGAGTGCCGTTCACCCGTATAGCTGTCACTCTTGTGTCAGCTCCCTGGGAATTTTGCGCCACACAGGTGTATCTGCCAGATTCTTCAATTTGGATACGAGAAATTCTTAATGTCCCTTCCTTGCTGAGGCTATACTTGTCAGATAAGGTGTCTATCATTACCTTGATCCCCATTGGTGTCACCCAATAGATTTCAGGCTCTGGCTGGGACATCGCTCTGCAGTCCAAGTCCAACGTCATGCCAATATCAAGGTTCAGGTGGCTTGGGAATGTATCATGTGAAATCAAGGGCAGGCACTGGTTTGCTAAATTATGTTGGAGTACCTCCCGCACAGGCAATCCCCTTACTTCTGTTGGCAGGGCACAAAACATGGATAGTGGTTCCATGAAACGGACGGTGGTTTTGTTGGAGCTCATCCACTGAATGACGCAGTCACACCGCAGAGGATTGGTGTGGATGCTAATCTCACGCAAGTTAGGGAGAGAGTCCACTGTGGACTGATAGAGGGCATTCAGGGCGTTGTTATTCAGCATTAGACTCTCCAAGGCTGGGACATCACGAAAGGCCTGACGGTTGATGTAAGAGAACTTGGGGTTGTTTGTAGCCTCAAGCTTTGAGAGCTCAGGAAGATTGTCCAGAGAATAACGGTCCATAGAAACCAGCTCTCCCATGTTGTTGATACCCAGTTCCTTCAATCTCAGCATGTTCTTGAAGTCTCCTTCCTGAATCTTATGCACTGGGTTTTTGTTCAAATCCAAGAACTTGAGGTTAGGTAGTTTCTGAAGTGCTCTCTGAGGAATTTGGACCAGCTTATTGTCATAGAAAGAGAGACTCTCAAGATTGTCAAGTCCCACAAAGGCATTACCAGGGACGTCGGTCAAATCCATCCCAGCCAAAACCAGGCTTCTAAGGTTGCCCAGTGGCTTGAAATTGAAGTCCATTATTCCAACCACTGGGTTCTCCCCAATCATTAGTATTTCTAAGTTGGGCGTGGATTCAAACCATTGGCCGTTAATGGTCGTGAGCTTGTTGGAGTTGAGGTGCAGCCTGAGCAAGTTGTGCAGCCCAAATAAGGCATTGGCAGAAATGGTGTTGATCTGATTGTGGTTAATGTAGAGCTCCTGCAGGTTGCTAAGGTCCTGCAGAGAGTAGTCTGGCATTTCTGTGATCTGGTTCTCTTCCAGATGAAGCGTGGTGAGCTGGGACATATTGTTAAGGCCAACATCCCGAATGTTACTGAAGTTGTTCTGGGACAAGTCCAGCTCGGTCAGGTTGTAGAGCTGCTCCAGTTCATCATTGGTCCTGCCAATGTAGTTGCTTTGTAGGAGGATAACCTGAGTGTCACTGGAGAGGTTTGCCGGTATACGTGTTAGGCGAAGGTCATTGCAGTCCACAGTGATGGCCTCTCTGTAGGTGGACTGGGGGGTAAACCAGGGCCGGATCTCACATACACACAGCTGAGGGCACTCGTTGCTCTGGACGAAGGATAGTCCTAACGAAACCAATATCAGGCCAGAAAAAGCCTGGCCTAGAAGTAGGCAGTCCAACCTCCGTCTAGCCATGCTGGAGTAGCAAAGGAGGAGGGGCTGATGATTTTAGGAGAAAGTTTGTTGTAGTCATCAACCAGACCTTCTGCTTATTAGGTCTTTCAGTGCAGTGAGATGGAGTTGAATCAGGAGTCAAATTACATCAAGGTCTTGAAGCCCCAGAGTTATCTGGAAAACAAAATCAAAGAGTATGTCAATGTACAGAAAACAGTATCTACAGCATGTTCACAATTAAGGATACAAAATAATGTTTTAAGCAATGCTATCAGCATCGGATATTTCTGTCAATATCAGTCTGTTGCTCCCTGATTTTCTCTTGAATCAGCCAAAGGTCAACATCTTCATTTTTGAGTAAAATATCTCAGAAACAATTGAAATGATAACCATGAAATTTGTCATACAACAAAGTAAAAGTGTTAACTCTACTTTATAAACAAATACCTGCATCAGCGTGTAGCCATTGTCATTAAAGCATGTTAGCATGATGATGTTTGCATTTAATTCAGGGCGCTACTTGGTCAATGTACAGCCTCAAAGAGCAGCTAGCATGACCTCTAGACTTTTTGAATGTGAAAATAACTGGAATACAAAATAATTGTTCATGTTTTTCTTTAGTTAAAGGAAACAATTCCTTAATGGACTGAACACAACACCTGCTTCTCAACAGTCATTGGGAGAATGTGAGTTATGTGCTGTATTAACAGTTTTGAGAAAATGCAAGTTCAGCTCATTACAATGCCTGCTCTGAACTGCTTGGAAACACATCAAGTTCCATTGAGGGCTTTTATCTACCCAGGCCCATAAGGACTCGATCATTAGCATCTCTGAACATTATTAAACACCATGAGAAATCAGTCTGTGCCAAGCTCAAAAGAAAGCAAAAAAAGAATGTGCGTCTACATTTACATTTTTAATGCAACTTCTTCAGCATTCTGAATTTAGGGCAAACATGAAAACAAAAAAGTTTTCAGACGGCCTAGAATTCATTCTAGCATGATTTGGTACAGATGGAAAATTGTCAAAACTTTGGGGAAACTCTGAAACTTACAAATAGGGATTTCATGAGAGGGTCTGATCTCAGCAATTGGTTCAGAAAATGCAAGCTATCGAGTGGTAACAGGGGCATCTGTCTGTCCTTATGACAGTAACACTTGCACTAGCATTCATTGTCGCATACAATACACTGCTTCTTATTAAGACTAGTGCTACATTTTAAAGCTATCATTGTCTATGAATACATGGACATTATAGAAAAATAAATCTTTGTCAACGGATGATGTCAATGTAGGTCTGGCAGGGTGTCCCACGTCTTGGTCCAGACTGAAATATCTATTGAATGGATTACCATTAAATTAAATGTAGACATCCATGGTATCTTTTTATGTAACTTCCAATTTATTAAAAAAAGATTGTAACACTTTATATTAAGGTACACAAATTCACCATCAACTAGTTGTTAATTAACATGCATATTAGCAGTATATTGGCTCTTTATTAGTCATTATAAAACACTTATTAATGCCTTATTCTACATGACCATATTCTACAAGTAATAAGCCATTAGTTGAGAGTTTTTCCTCAATAACCCTCTAATTAGTGCTTATTTGTTCCAAGTAAGGAAGTTGTTGTACTTGAGTTTTGGTCTTAATATGCTCGTCTCAATATGGGCATAATAAGGCAGTAGTAGGCCTACCACAAGAATAGTAATTCTCCCATATTAACACTTAACAAATATGATCTAGTCTTATGTAACAAGACATGAAACTGTAAGTGTTAGTTGTTTCTAAATAACAGAAAATGTGGTATTTATATCTAAGAATATGTTTTGGGGTATTGACAGTTCAGCTACCAATAATAGCAAGGTGATATTGACCTGTATGTTTCATATTTGCACGTTTATATTTTTGTAAAATTTGTACTGAAGGTTAGACCGGGTACAGGATACAGGATACAGGAACCGGGTACAGGAAGTAGGAGAAAGTGAACTGAATAGCATGGCAGTAGACATCCATGAGTAGACTGCTACTAATTATCCCTATGCAACCTGAAAATGTCAAGTCCGTCAGAACGCAATGACTGTAAGTGTAAGCCTTACACTTACACTGTAAGCCTTAGCATTAGTAACATGTATTGTGTTTATGTGATGACATTTGGAGATGTTTAAACACAATGAGAAAATGCGTTAGCATTCACGCTGGCATTAGCATACATGCTAGCATTAGCCATACTAGCCTATATACGCTTATTGCACAGCTAGCATTAGCTATATTTACCTTGTTTACACTTAGCGGTCCTATGTGTTAATCCGTGTATGTTACACTTGCATGTATAAGATCAGTAAGTGCCTTGTAACTTTTTTTTTATAGTTTCACTCCATTTGAATGTTAGTGGACTGCAAGTATAATAAGTCAGCAAAGGAGCATGGCTGCTCATTCCCTTGCTCTCAAAAGAGTTTGGCTGGCTGTTTAATCTATGTTCACACTGAGACAGTACAACACAGTGAGAGAACAGTACATACAAGCAGGTCACACAGTATGATCACAAATACATACAAATCAGTTTTTATTCAAAAGTACAGGCTGCATATGTGTTATCAGCATTGGAGAAACTTGACATGTTTTGGTATGTGTCTGAACCTCTCTTTAGTGGTTCATTAATAAAACAGATATTTCAACTTGTGCCTACTTTCATGTTCATGTACTGTTGAGGTTAATTTCAGTAGTTGTGTGCTATAATGTATTTACAAAGTGTGAAGAGGAGGCAACTTTAGAATAGGGAACCTGTTCAGGTCAATTAGCTTATTGGTTATGAACAAGACTTCACTTTAAAATAGGGAGCATATTCTTAGATATAAATACCTAATTTTGAGTTATTTAGACTTATTTAACACTTGTAGTTTAATGTCTTGTTACATAAGAATAGATCATATTTGTTAAATGTTATTATGGGAGAATTATTTGTGTGGTACTACTGCCTTATTAGGCCCATATTGAGACGAGCATATTAAGACCAAAACTCATGTACAACAACTTCCTTACTTGCAATAAATAAGCACTAATTAGAGGGTTATTGAGGAAAAACTATCAACTAATGGCTTATTACTTGTATAAATGGTCATGTCGAATAAGGCATTAATAAGTTAATTCATGAGAAGATCTGTGTTATTGATTAGATTACTAGTGTTTGGTTTATCACGTGGGTTGGTTGGATAGTTAACCACGCCTGCCATCAGAGTGCTTATCTGCATATTAGTACATTTACTGTATACTGGGATTGGAAAATTTAAAAAAGATGGCATTTGATTGCCATTTGCAATCAGACAATAATATTCCCTGCAGAAGGATTCGTAAAAAAACTTTTGGGATCCTTTCAGGGCAAAATCTTAGTTGGTCCAGAACTTTGGTTTATGATTAAATACCTGCAAAACAACTGCAATCAGCATTATGTACTTTCTGTTTTGCTATTTGTTGTTAATATTGGCATTTAAACTAAGAAAATAGTCATAGTAAACATTATACCTGCTAAACCTCAGCGTGTTCGCAATATTATTTTAAAGATTTTAGCATGCTGATACAGGACTCTTAGTCTTGTTAATGATGTAAACCATGGCTTACATATTCCTTTCATCCCATTGACATGATATATGTGTATCACTCTCTAAATGACTTTGCTGACGTGCAAATATTATATAGACACACTTTTCCTATGCAACCCTTTTATCCCTCACTATTGTTTATTAATAGGATTAGGTTGCTGGCGCTTCTTTGACAAGAATGTGCACTTGGAGTATCCTACATCAGCAGACATGTCAATTCTCCATTAGGTCTATTTACTGCACTTAAGGTGACCTCCCCCCATCCAGGGCAGAGCCATACGGCAGCGCTATAGCACCACATAGCTTTATGGTCAACACCAGCTTATGAAGATAGCACTTAAGAGGCTTTCAAACAAGAGAGCTGACTAATTCATCACATGCAAACTGCCTGGCAACAGCACCATGGAGACAGAACACAGCTCTGTTCCTCCTATACTGGGGGATTCCCTATGGGACGGGGCGGGGCACGTCTGAAACAGGGATACAGTATCTTGTCTTTAAGCTTTAGCACTGTATATTGTGTCGTGTATGCGCCAGTCTGGATTAGTATATACTGAAATGGAGATTAGCTGGAGGCAGTGTACTGGATTTGAACCCAGAGGAGAGAAACAGGTCACATCAGTTTAATTAAAAGCCAATAAAAGCAATATTTCTGTGAGATCTATGACAGTTATGGCAATGAGAAACAGTGTTAATTGATTGGTAATCACACTTTAAAACTAATGCCTCAGGGGCTTCTTGTAATTCTGCCAGTAAATATTCTTTCCAAAATGATTTCAGTTTTTAACAGTATTGGAAACAATGTGTGAAGAAAAGAAAACTGATATTTTATAGATGTTTGTTTGTACTGTCCATGCACCACAGTTATCAATAAAGAAAACCTTCATAGAAAGTTTCTGACATGCTACTTTCTACCAGCATGCAGCATTTACATTTAAAGTAACCTTGTATATTTCGGCTTTTATCAGGTTAGACTAATAGAATAACAACATTTTCAGATTTATTTTTTTGCTAACTTAAGTCAAACTAAAAAGGCTGATTCATTCAGGAAGTAAATAATCAAAAGAAAACGCTTAATCAAAATAGAATAGAATACAGCTGGTCTTATATATATATATTTAAATAAAAACAATACATGCACACTACTCACAAATGGCTTTAAAAATGTAATACATCAAGATGATAAGCCAGGTATCTTAAAAAACATAATTTTCAGCATTAACATAATTATATTCTATTTACCACAAATGGGGTTAATCTTAGATTCCCCTCATTTGGTAAGTGCTTTGTCTGTGATCCCCTTTATGAAATGTAAGATTAAGAATTGTGTGATCCTATTTAAAACTGAATGCAAAAAATATGACACACTTGTCAAACTGAAGTGAAAAGTAAGTTCGCTGAAGTTTTAACAAGCTGCTGTTCTGATGTAACAATGAACACAAGAAAAAGAACAGTGTCAACATCTTGTTGGTTGATATGTCAACATCAACAACTAAACGCTGTCTGGGACATCCTGACACAGGCTTCACAGGTCTATTGTGATCCCAGAGCCACAGGAAAACTTAAATCTCACAGCAGGTGGAAGAACACAACACCAAAGGCAGGAAGGCTGGCAGCGGAAAACACAAAGGTTGAAACCACGGCCAACTTTGAACCTGTGACAGGGATAAATCGAATAAATATCAAAAGCTTCAGGCAGAAGGTCTGTCGTCTGAAGCACCATCTAACAATACCTGCAGTAGGATGCAGGATCCCTTTGTATTTGTTGCGGGGGTGTTACTATAGTGTAGCTTTTACCAATCATCAAAGACTTTACTTTGTAGGGGCAACGTGTTTTGACACTAAAGCCACAGATATGGATCAGGAAATGAATCTGAATATGTAAATGTATCATCTTTTAAACAAGATGACCTGTCATTTGCTTACTTTTCAGCGGCTGTCACATTTCCGTGTGATTTTCTATCAGTGCTCGTCATCAGAGGGTTGGTACTCGTAAAGTAAATGGAGCTGAAAGAGCACTAATTACCAAAGCAGGTAACCATATAAAAGGACATGTTGGATGTTTTAAAGTAGGGCGATATGAGGTACTTATCCATAGTTAATGTGCTGCAGTAGATGCCATCAACACCCAATTACTTGTAACCTAGAGTGTTCATCATACTCAATTGGAGGGCATGTGAAGGAAATGATATCCTCACACAAGCCAGGATTACATCCCTTTTAATTGTGTAACCTAAACCCCAACCATAACTATCACAAAATACCATCCATCAGAGGTGTGGACTCGAGTCACATGACTTGGACTCGAATCAGACTCGAGTCATCAATTTGATGACTTGAGACTCGACTTGACACAATCACAAAACACTTGCGACTCGACTTGGACTTGAACACCAAAGACTCGGGACTTGACTTGGACTTGAGCCCTCTGACTTGAGGTGACTTGATGATTTAATGCAGAGCTCTCCAACACGCCGATCGCGAGATGCCGCTCGAAGAGCAGACTCCCGTCGGGGAGAGCAGAATCTCCAGCTGCTTCTACTCTTGCAGGCAGGGGCGGGACTTTATTTAGCTGGGCCACCATGCGGCCAATCATATGCGAGGACACACTAGGATCATACCATTATGTGAAAGAAGGGTGGGGGGCAGAGCAGGTGTAGTGGTATAGGCCAGCTGCACAGAGCGACGGGGAGACGGATTTAAATGCAAGCGCGTCGGAAAAAGTCAAGAAATTAGCGAAAACCGAAAAAGAAGCAGCATCTGGCTGCATTTCAGTGATATTGGAGAAAGCAAAGCTGAGTGCAGGATTTGTAAAATGAAAATAACCTTCAGAGCGGGTAACCACTCAGGATTTATTGTCAGAGGTGGGAGAAGTTCAGATCTTGTACTTGAGTAAAAGTACCAGAGTGTAGGAATACTCGGTTACAATAAAAAGTCCTGCATTCAAAATGTTACAAGTAAAAGTACAAAAGTATTAGCATAAAAATATACTTAAAGGTCCCATGTCATGGCCATTTCCACTGATCATAATTCCATTGTTGAGGTCTACTAGAATAGATTTATATCGTGCAATTTTCCAAACTCACATTGGTTTCTCATACAGCATCTCTGTAAACTACGTGTATTCACTGAATTTCACTCTCTGCCTTTAACGGCTCGTTTTAGCTCCAATAGCTCCAGCCCCAACCCTCCCTGTGAGCACAGTGTGCTCTGATTGTGACTAATAAAGAGCAGTTTGATTATTGAGTATTATTCTGTTGATCGATGTCATTACATTTGGTGAAAAGCACATAATGACTTGTTTATGACTCGTTTTGTCAAAGTTTAGGACTTGGACTTGACTTGAACTTGCCCATCCTGACTTGAGACTTGACTTGGACTTGAGCGCAAAGACTTGAGACTTGACTCGGACTTGAGCGCAAAGACTTGAGACTTGACTCGGACTTGCAAAACAATGACTTGGTCCCACCTCTGCCATCCATACTGTACATCATGCTTGAATATTACACTGCATACACAATGTGGTAAGATTTCCCTAAATTAAAGTGGTCAGACTGCAGACAATTGTATTCGAGATTGTAGGTTATTTTTTATTTTTAAACTATATTTACAGCACCAGAACAGCGTTATTTCAGACTTACTGTAAGAGTTTGTGTTATTTGGTTATTTTGAGTAATTGGACATCATTGCTAGTAACTACAGTGGATCCTAACTCAATGGGCTACCCTCAAAGCTGGGAACTTTTCATGGCCCAAGATTCGAAAGTCTAATTAATTATGTACAGAAGGCTGCCATTTCAACTCTGAACACACCTGACAGCCATGGAAAAGCTCACTTTCATTGCATCTCATTAAAGACGATGATCCCTGTCATTTCCAGTTGGGAAACTGTCACTTGCATTGATCCAGATTGTTAATTGGAAAGATGTCACTTCCGAAAGACTACAAATATCCACATGCCTCTGTGGGTGGTACAGTAATCATCAAGCAGTTGAGTCTAGTATTTCGCCCAAAAACTGTAATGACTTGATATTGTGCCAATGCTCGATAATGACAATTACAGCTCATCCAAACTAAGTGCTTAGAATTTGAATTGTTACCAGAAGAAGAGAGTTTGGAAACCCTAAGTACTCATCACAGAAACTGTAGAAACATTTCTGTGATGAATACTTAGGATTGAATGATCCAGGTGCATATGTGAGGGTTAGGTTAGCTTAGGTTAAAGCCCCTGTCACACTGTCCCGAAATTGACTCCCGATGGACACA
>CALSBZ010004406.1:16304-39449 GCA_943591055.1 Gobionotothen gibberifrons
AAGTAGGCTAGATGTCTTCAAATGGCTTGTTTTGTCTGAACAAAACAAGAAGCTAGATGGAAAAAAACGGAGACAAACAGGAATTATCCACATTTTAGAAGCTGAAAAACTGTATTTTCTGCCACTTTTGCATTAAAACTAACTTCACCCATTAATTGATTAATAAAAAAGCTGGCAATATTCAAATCGATTAATCGTCGTATCCTCACACCTTCAAACACAATGAGACAAGCTGTTTTCTTGTCCTGTTTAACAGACTAATAGATATGCTCATTATTTCTGTGAGTGTTTTATTTGACCCAGGAGTCCACAGAGAAAATAGGACTCATCACATTGTTGTTAGGAGAGGTCATAATACAGAGAAACAGAGCACATTAAAAAATAAACCGCTTTTAGTACCCTAACCTTTTCGACAGTGTGTCCCTGTGGCTAAAGTTGAGTGATGCCAGTCAGCCATCACAAAAGCGCAACAGCTGCAGCGACAGACAGAAGCAGCGTCGGTGAGCCACAATGGACCCCCTGCCAATGCAACCCCATTCTCACCACAGCATCTCCTCCACCGAGGGCCTTGACTATGTCAAGACTTTTTTTGTTGCTTATAGAGCGGAGGAATCGAGACATCTGCCGACGTACTTAAACATTAATATGCAAATCACATTTACACAACGTCGCGCTGCACTCGGCTCGTGCTGGCGCGGCAAGTACCGCAACGAGATCAAAGTTTGTTTTCATGTGGAATATGATGTGACGCATAGAAAACGGGTTGATGGGTTTGATCACATATGCTGTTAGGTTGAAATGTTCTAATGTAGATTTAAAACAGATTTAAAGTCTGAAATGATCAAGCCAGACTGTTTTTATGTACACAAAATGATTATGCCCTTGAGTGCGTCTGCATCCTAAATGCATCCCAACTCATTGCCTTGCAGGGGTAATGATGGTTTTAAACATGAAAACAACAAATATGAGCTACCAAAATTGAGGATTGTATACGACATGGCTGCCAACCACAACACTTAACATATTTTTCCATGCATTTAATAAAAAAACTACCAGCAGAGGAAACCCTGCCTCTCCTTCCCTGAGGACTCTCACCTTGTTGGCATTCCAGTCCGATGTTCCCATGCGCACAGCTCCTTTATCCAGAACCACGCGTCAATACGATCAATGTTATTGTGGCTTCTCAAACCGCACGAGTACACATATTCCTGTATCCCATTGGGGTTCAGCTGTCTGCAGCGCGTGTATCCAGATCAGTCACAGGGCGCCTCGGAGGGAGGCATGGTGCACGGAGATCTCCAACCTTCTGCAACCCAACAGACAACCAGTGTGTCGCCCAGATATTCCTCCGCTGCTGCTGCTCCTATGGATGGGAGACGAACAATGATAAAAACACCTGGCGCTGTGCAGACCAGTCAGCTGATTCTCCGGCAGGCGATTGGCTGAGAGCGGCTGTCTGTCACTGCGGGCCAAAGCAAAGCAGAGCACCATCTGCTCCGGGCTTGTTGTGATGAGAACAAAGGCAGGAGAGGGCGGCGGGGCATGGGGGGGTTGTGGGTAGGGAGGTGGGGGGTGGTACATGGTATTACTGCAGGGTTTGCTAAATCTTTGAGCCTCTCTAAACACAAACCTTTGGGATTTGTTGAGTTACATTTCTAGATATTTAGTTTTTAATGATTGAGTTTATATGCTCGAGTCACATTTGCTGTTCCCTTTGAAACATATAATATGAGGGATTTTGGGTTCAAATAGTTAGTTTGAGGGGCTCTTTGGATAAAGATACATTTGGATACAATTTCAGTGAAAAGTTCCTAATTTCTCTTCCTCTATATCAAGAAAATAATGGCTATTTAATAGTTTAAAAGACAGCGCCTTGCCGTCTTTTTTGTATTATTTTGTCCCATTTATCTTTTGTTAGCAAACTCTGCCATATAGTTCCCAAACGGTGACATTTATTCTCATTTAACGCTGACTAAGTGCATGCCCAAAATTGTCTTGACGACCAAATGTCCACCAGAACCATCTAACAAGCGCCCCCCAAAGTTTGTAATATGGGGAAACATATAAGAAAAAAAGTGAGGAAGGCAGAATATGTGTAATGTTGTCCGATGTTGTGGAATAAGATTTTACCTCATAATAGCTAGAAGAGATTTGTAATTGGATATAAAACCATCAATTATTGATTAATGTGCTTCCTTTAGCTTATCATCAAGTTTTAAAATAGCCAAAACAATCTAAAAAAGTAAAATGTATTGTAATGAGACATTTGTTACACAATTCAGTTATAAATGACTTAACTTACAATTCATACCAGTCGATTTAAGTAACTTAAACGTTTTTTTAACACATTTTTCCTTCTGAAATATTATTTGTGGTGTCGAGCACTATCACTTTAATGTGTTCTGGGTTTTATTGACTGTTCATGTTGCTCATTAAAAACAAAAATTGTATTGGGTAATGCACCATTGTCTTCTAGTTGAAAACAATAGAATACACATCAGCAAATCTCACCACAATGTCCACTATGATGAAAGCCACAGGTAACATGCATAATTAATGCCATAATCTAACCAGTCGTGCATTTTACACGCGATATAATGAAACAGCAGGATAATCACATGCACAAAAAACGACCCACAGGCCATTAAAGTATCACCTTTGAGTACAATTTAATCTGAATACAGGATCACATTAAACTGCAGCTCAGGCTGAAAAGTATCCCGGCTCCATTAGCTTTGTGCGACCATGTATGATGACATCTGTATAGCATTAGCGCCATTTGAAGAATCCATTTGCTCACGGTTGTGTTGAGACAAGGATATTATGAGCCGTGTTGCCATACAGTACGTGAGGGCTACATATGCTGCTCCTGTTGCCATGTCCCAAAGTACATGGCAACTGCAGCAATCAAAAGACGAGATGTGAAGGGGTTGAAGTGTAGAGGCCGTGAATGAATAATTGCACTTCAGTCCAGAGACTCAAACCCCAATCCTCCTCTTGAAACCACCTTCCATTGAACCCCGTCTAAAGAACATGAAAACTGGGCCAAATAATTTCTGTGTCTGTGTTTGGAAATCCTTTGTTTCTCAGCAAATGCTTTTTCTTGGCACAGACCTGTTGGAAAACGGCATGCTCTTTCCTCTAGAATTAATTAGATCCATGAGTGTCCTTCACTTTGAAGCAACACAGTCCTAATGCACTCCTTCAGTGCGTGTTCTTCAAATCTCAGGCACAGAAGGTAAACTCAAATGCAAACACTTATGTCAAGCACTGAATTTAGAAAAGGTACAAACATATTCGTGTGTGTTGTTAACACCCTCAGTACCTAGCTAGTTTGTAAGGGAACAGAACATATGACATAGTTTACGCAGAATAAAGGATAAATAGTTGAAATTGGTTAAAAGTTATTTATAAAAACCTTAAATAGTGAGTTAATGCTAGCGTTAAATGCTAAGCTAATGTGGCAGATTTAAATATCATTATATTAAATTAGATATTTAAAGTAGACAAAGAACTGAAACAAGGCAATGCTTTACTTTGAATCAAAACCCCTCATTTCACAAGTTATCAAGACACACAGGTTTGTTGAGGGAGGGACAGATAAGTGTTTCAAAATACTCAGCAAATGGTTGCCGCAAAATAAAATGGTTAGTTAGAAAACACAAACAAATGATCTTTATTACAAAATGAGTTTTAAACATATGTATTTCAAATCTAATATTTAAAAGTCTATGAATATGATGAAGAGAAAACTAAAGTGGTCTGAGGCCTGTACATGGGGTGGCAGGATACTTCAAGTGAAGCTATAGGTGCTACCATACTCACCAATTAAGAAATACTTAGGCAGTAGTGATCACAGCTTTATCACCATTCATTATTTACGCATCATGTTAGGATTTAGTGATGGATCAGGCTCTACATCTTGTGATTTCAAGTTTTCTCAGATCAGTAACATAAGCTAGGATCATGAACAGGACACATACAGAGGCTCACCTGGGAAGTGTAACCACAAAGTCCTATACAAAAAAAATAAGCATAATTTTGTTGTTTGATTGTTTTTGTTTAGCTTTTGAAGTAATATCAGGTCTACTTCCTCTACTGTACCACGCCTGCATTGCCTTACCCTAATGGCAGTTTTTGACCCATTAGCCGCGTTCACACCGCAGTACTTTTCACACTTTAGTTCTGAAATAGTTCCGAAATGTAACGCTCCTAATGTATGTATTTTGTATATTTATTATGGTCCTTCTTCTATACTTTTCTATGGATAATCTGATGAGCAAGGTCTCTCTGTAAAACCCTGTCTTGTACAGAGTCGACACGTCCTGCATCCTGGAGATCTACAAAAGGTGCTTTCACACCGGAGTACTTTTCCAGTATAGTTCCGATATAGTTCAGAAAATGTGCGTTCACACCAAAAAAATCTGGAACTAGAACTTAGTTCATGAGAACCTTTCCAACCCCTTTTCAGTCCCTGCTAGAGAGCAGGTACTTTCGTGGGAGAAAAGGGTTCCCATTTCTGATTGGCTGGGCGGATTGCAAACCACGCCCCGTAAAACTCCCAAAAGGTTTTGTGAAGCTGCCATTTTATTATCCTCGCATTAGCATTATTAGCATTAGCATTAGCCCAGTTCACAAACGGAGAGAGACTAACTTATGGCAACACAAAAGAAAACATGGGAGCGGTGGAGATGAGGAGATGAGGAGGTGTCGGCGTTCTGGCGATTTACTCGGAAGGCTTCAGTCGAAGCTGCTGGGAGTCCCAGCAGCTTCGACTGAAGCCAGTCCCCAACTCCGGGGACTTCCGGCCGGGGATTTTGGGTGGCAGTATACGCCGTGAAGTTGTTTGCGGCCTGCCAGTAAACCCAAAGCAGAAGAAGAAGAAGAAGTGATGTCAGCGGCTTCATTGGCCTAATCCTTCCCCAGGAACTTATTCCGGTGTGAACGCGATCTGCTCTTTAGTTCATCAGAACTAAAGAGTTCTGATGAACTAAGTACGGCAAAGTACTTGGTGTGAAAGCGCCTAAAGTGTTATTAGCAGTCTTTCTCACTCGAAACTCGTCCAGTTGTTTGATCCACTCCTCTTGAGAGTTTTATTCCTGGGAAAAAAGAGCCTGTATAACATCTCAAGAGCCGGGGAATACTTGTTTTTTTGTTTTAAGAGGCCCTGACCAGCCAGGCCTAAATAAATGAGTTACCATACAAGAAAAACTCACCGTCAATAACTATCTGAAGGGAAAAGCACTTTCTCCCGGGTTACATTTGTTTTCAACATATTGCAAATATACGATTCTTATCAAAGTCTGTGTACGTCGGAGTAGGGAGGCAGTTTGGGAAGATGGATGGGTCAAACAAACACAAGACTTTGAATCAGAAGGTAAATGTTGATGTGAAATAATACGTTCATGTTGAGTTTTTAAAACTAAATTATGTAAGTAGTAAAATATGTATGTACTGTATGTAACATAAGCAACACAACAAGAATTGTGCACAAGAGGCTGCTGTTAGTGACCTGTGTGAAATCTAAAGTCAATGTTTACTTTATTCATTTATGGGACAAACACAGGTCTTTCACTCAAAACACAGCAGTTTGTGTCCGGAGTGAAACTGAGTCAACGTTGACTTATTTAACATAAACATTTACTCTTACATCTTACATCACGTACGTAACTTACAAAACATACTCAACTTACGTGATTTGGACCATGATTGTTCTTCACTAAACCCGATCAAGTAGTGTTTCTTGCTTGAACCTAAAATATGTTTTAATTCACAACCTAAACTGCTTGTTTAAAACTGCGACAATTTCCCTCCAAATGTGTTTCTGAGGTTGCAGTTTGGTTGTATTGCAACGTGATTATTTGCACTATGCTTGCATCATCATATGTTCACCCTCATCGAGCTTGAAAAAAGTGACCCTTGTTTGAAATGACTATCGCTCCAATGGTGTCAAATTTAAAGCCATCAATTTGTGTACTTCAACTATCAATCTGTCAAAAGATTAGCAACCCATGTTTTGTCTCAATCTTTCACTGTTTTTATTCACAATGTGAAATCCTGCCATCAGTCATCAGTTTGGCAGTTGTGCTGTCAGTCAGACAACTTTTATTCAGCTGTGCACATATATACTACTGTATGTTGTGTTTTTACCATTTGGGGCTGGTTAAATCTGGCTTCTGTTAGTTAGAGTAACCGGTGTGGTTTGTATGTGTCGACAGGATATCGTGCCACTATCTCTCTTGTGCTCACAGGTCATTACAACTGACAAAAAGGGGCATGGGTTGACTTACAATGTTTGCTTCTATCCTTCCTGTTTGGGTGGGGATGTGATGAAATACAGATGAAGCACTTAATTTCGGACTCCAGCTTACCTGTTCCTGCCTACGACCTGCCTACGCCCAGTTTCGAGGAAGGTCAAGCCCTCCCACTATTTTCCAAGAGGGCGTTGCCAGATTTTCAATTTCAGGTTTTCTATGATCCATTGCAGCTGGCTTCATTATAATTACATTTATTTATAACGGGGGCGGTCTCAGGTCAAGCTGGAGGCTTTCCCTTGAGCGAGGGCAGACCACTTACCAATCACTGCCCTTGCATTTCAAACTGTCCGAAATTAAGTGCTTCATCTATAAATGTATAGCTTGTAAAGCCTGTTTTCACTTTATTACGACAAGTTTTTAATGAAAGCGTCTCCTCCTCCCCATCACCCCAGGTGGTGAAACTCTTGCTGCAGCCTTTCTGTGTTCGGAGTATTGAGTTCTGCTATTGATCGCCTGTGTTTACTTGTGTAGTAAACACTGGCTTTATCAGGCCTTGTCATCTCCTCAGTGGATGCGACACTGTGCATGCTAAGCTTTAGATAACATAACCCGCTTCAAAAGAAGCTCGGCAACACACACATTTGGTGCCTCCTGCAAACTTTAATCTCTCAGGAGCAGGGTTACACAAAAAGTTGTTTTCCCCTCATGACTGCCAGGTGCAATCAGATGATAGCTTTGTTTAGCGGCAACTTAGAGGCAAGCAACATCAATGAAATTAGTCTGTGCGATAGGAAGGCTTATGCACGCTGCACAACTTCTTGTTTTAAGGCGGAAAACAAATATGGATAATCTCCCAGCGGAGGCAGCGTGTGAAATAATAGAAGTATATTGTTTAATATCTCCACAGCTCCCCAGCCTGCACTGCAGACGGGAGAGGGCTATAAATAGAGAGAAACAAACAAATGCTTCTCTTTTTCAGGTAGTGTCAATTGGACGGGAGTGGGGGGTGTTCGAGGAAGGTGTGGGTGTGAAAATGATTGAGGGCCAGATGCAGGTCCGGTGTGATGTGGCATTTAGCTGGCGAGCCTCCGGGGGGGTCAGGCTGTCAGAAGGACTGACAGTCAGCTGAGTGAGAGCCAGGTGAAGCTGCAGCAGACGGAGGGGATCACTCCCAACTCTCATTTAGTGTGACTCACTGTGGCACAGGAGAGGAGGAGGAGGAGGAAGGAAAAAAGGCACACGCCTGCCAAATTTGCACAAAGTGAGTTGTTATTTGTTGCTTATTTTTAGCCAACAGTTCGGTGCTTGCCTTCACTGCTGTGGGGGCTAAACTTGTGTTGTATAACCTGTGCAATTATTAAACTGTGTATGTATTCTACTGTACGCTTCAGGCAATATTTTGGTTTTCAGCTTTAATATCATTATGAATACTAATTAGTAGGGATGTAACAATACCAAAAACTCACGGTACGATAATATCGCGATAAAAAGTCCACGGTACGATATTTATCGCGATATTGAAAAATAAAGAAAAAGAATGTGAATTTTGTTTATTTTTTTACTTGAATTTTGTTTTCTTTATTAAATAATAAATCTGATTTGTACAGCATTTTAGTAGGATAGTAGTATTTTAAAGTGTCAACAATATAATAATCAGACCCTGCAATAGACTTTAGTTTTTCAAGTAACTCAACTCTAACTCTCTAACTCACTCACTCACTCACTCACTCACTCAGCATCATCAAGGTTATCTTTTAGGAATATGAGCATGTCCACATTTCCAGGTAGAAGCTGGGATGTTTGGGCGTTTACAATATCCCCTGCTGTGGAAACAACTCTCTTGCTTGGTACTGATGTTGCTGAGACAGAGAGATATGCTTTGGCCATGGGTGACAGCAGTGGGTCAAACTGTGCATTGTCTCTCCACCACTTCAAAAACAATACAGTTGTTGCCAAGAAGGTGAGGCTTATTGACAGGGCGAGATATAAATATACTGTTGGTACTTGTCTATGTCTCTAGGTATGTACATGTAGCCCTATAAATACGATGTCCTTGAAAAGGAGATCGATGATCTCAATGGGACCATCTGGTTGAATAAAGGTTTAAAAAAAAAATGTATTTAAAAAAAAAAAAAAATTAAAATTTTATTTTTTTTATTTTTTTCGCGGTCGATTCTGTCAGTCTCATGACGGTATTGAGACATTTATTTACCACGATATTGCGATATTCGATATATCGTTACATCCCTACTAATTAGTGGTGTCACAGGAATAACCATTTGTATTGCTTCAATCACAATAATAGTCTCTGAACAGTTTGGATTAATCACACATTTAAAATACTTCTATGTACTTGTATGTTGGGGGGAAATACACCAGGGGGGTATGTGGTGTTTCAGTAAAGTAATGCAGGACAAACTGGTAAGAGAAATCAGAGGTTTCTTTACTTTTTGATAACATCCCAGCTTAGTTTTGATGATTTCTGAATATTTAGTGTAACTGTAAATCAGACCATGTTCTGTCCCTTATCTAAAGCATGGACACGTTCGAAGTGAGTCGCTGTTTAATGAGCACAACTCAACCCATGCCTCCTGTATATTATTATTCTCTCTGCTGCTATCATACTGCGAGCACTATCCGACTCTTTTCGCTTTCTCCCACTCCTCTGCAAATTCAAGAAACTGGGGCATGCTTTAGCAAAATGCCTTTCCTCCGTTTTCACCAGACCTAAAAGAGAACGAGTGCAGAACATTTGTCATGGATTAGGTGTGCCGTTACACAGAGCAAGTTCTGGCTGCGTACCGATGTCCAAGGATCGCAGTCAGTGCATGGTCTCCGGTTACTTCCTCTGCCTTTTCAGTGCCATTCAATTCATGTCAAACATCAGCACTGAAGTTACGAGACGAAATTGGGGTCAAACTTGGTGATGTGATTCATTTGAGGTTTTTGTACCGAGTTAAGGTCTCCAGATTTGTTGCAAGGTAACACTGTAACGTTGACAGTGTTACGGTGTATGTAGGAAGCGGGACCCAAATGCAGATTAAAGTGAAGAAAATACCTTTATTTCAAGGTCTAACTGAAAATACTTGTACAGACAGGAACACTCACCGCTTGAACAGAGTCAACAACAAAAAACGAACCGACAAAGAACACAGGAAAAGACAAGACTAAATACACAGAGGGATAATCACAAACGAGAAACAGCTGAGTAGGGGAGGAGAAACACAAGGGCCACAGGTGAACATAATCAGACAATTAACACACCAGGGAGACTAACGACAGGGAGGAAACACACAGGAAGAAGGACCAGACAATATACAAAGAGCAAACACAAGACAGGGCGAACAGCAAAACACCCAAACCTAGACATAGACATGTGACAAAACCCAATAATCATGACAGACAGCCCTAATACTTTTACATCAGAGTAAACATTGTTATATACACATTTTTACATATGTATTGTTCTTATCGTACACCGTGCACATTATTACGTTATCTTCTTGTGTTCTTTTTCAATTTCATTTTATTATAAAATGGAGCAACTGTTACAAAATATTTCGCCTCGGGGTAAATAAAGTATTCTTATTCCGATGAGGGGTGTACCACACATTTTGCCCGCCATGTTCCTGAGGGTGAATTCTTGTATAAACCATCTGCGTCTAGATGATGAAGTCTTCAACTGCCGCCCAGCTCTTCCTCCCTCTTCCTCCCTCTTCCTCCCTCTCTGTTCTGTGTGTCTCCAGTCAGCCTCACAGCTCACGTTGCTGTTTCCTCCGGCAGGCCAGGCTATCCTCCCAGGGCTTGTTCAACTGTCTGCTTTTCTGCTTAGCACGGATTTCTCCTTCATCATGCACCAACGCAGAGGTTAGGAAGCACCTCACTGGCTGCTGGAAGAGGATTTTCTTCTGATTTGATGTTCAGAGACAGACCAGGGATTGAGACAGACCTCAGAGGGAGGAGCCACTGAAGGACTGGATTTGTACTTTCATCTGTTACCTGAGGCTGTGATGGTGCACAACACTGATATGCTGCTGTAGAGATTAACCCACATCTCCTGTTCATAATCCATCACAAGCTGTATGCAGGTGAAATAACAACTAATGAAAAAAGAGGGACATATACTTATTTTAAGGTTCATATTAGTATTCAGTTTCTCTACTCTGACTTGTTTCCATGCTTTAATGTTGAAAAAATGTTTTATTTTTCTCATACTGCTCCAGCACCTCTTTTCACCCTCTGTCTGAAACCAGAGCCCAGTCTGCTTACATTCAATGTGTTGAAGCGCTAGCTAAGTGTTACACATACCTCATTCACACCAACGGTGTTTCAGGGCCGGCCCGGAGCTAGAGCTTGAAAAGCACCGGGTTTTCCTCTTCACACCGCAGCTGAGCAGCCTCTTAGCTCCGGAATCCGGTTCATTTCGAGCACCAAAAAATTGTCCGGCCAGAGGAAAAGCACCGCATACGTCACGCTTACGTCGAGGGATCAACAGGATCTACTCCTGAACAACAACAGAAAGTCCGCGTTTTATCCAGTTTGTACACAACGATGGAGAAACTTAACAAGAGTTTCAGAGTTTCAGTGTTTCTGCCATAGACTGTATATATAAAGGTTTCTGCTCATGGTGAAGCAACGTGTCTGCGTGTTAAGGTGGAATCTGAGCATTCACGTTGATCACCTCTCATTATAACTAATTATAAATCTATAAAACTATAAATATTAAACTTTACTTCACGTGTTCATTTGAGAACAGCTGTTACATACTTGGGTGAAGGTTACAGTTCATTTAAATGAAAGATACAACGTTACTCCACACTCATGGTTTAGTCCACCTTAAGAAATAAGACCGATCTCGGAAGCAGTTGTGTTTTAAAAAAAACTTTATTGACACGAGTACACTTGTTTATAAGAATATAGTCACCACAGAAATGACTCCGGAAAAGCTGCAGATAGAGCCATAAGAAATGAATGCAACTGATTTCATCCGCGCGGTTTGGCTTTATGAAGCAGGCACGCAAATGGTAACGTCATGATGCAAACGATGACGCAATGACGCATTACCAGTGGACTCTGGGCTGTGTGAAAAGAGCTAGAGCTAAACCGAAGAACCGGTTCTGAACCTGAAAAGCTCTAACACGGAGCTTGAACCGGAGTTGCGTTGGTGTGAATGAGGTAATAGTGATGTCACTATGTTACGAAAGCAAACAAAGGAGTCCAGTTGAGGCTTTTCAGGCCGGGGGGGAGTTTAGGGAGACAAACTCTAATGTGCATCAATTTCTATTACAATTTTCTTGTCAACAAAAACCAGAACAAATGAGAAAGTATATCAACTAATGTTGCATAATTGTTCACGTGAACATATTTATTTATCTATTTTCCTCAAACGTATTATATTCTTTTATGAATGTTAAAGATTTTGCATAATCCTTTTACCAAATGTATTTATTTTATGTTCAGACTTAAGTCTATATAGGTTTCAGAATAATGGGCACTTGAGACAATGGCATGGCATCATTTTAAACATTGTCAGAAACATTTGGGATAATTTAAGGACACCATTTAAGTGCATATAATATCTCTTTAGACATTTTAAAGCAGAAATATCACATATTATATCTTTTTTTATGGTATTGCATGATTCTATTTCCTCCCTGATATACTGCAGGTCATTTAGTGATCCTTTTATCTGCTTATGGGAGGCGTGTGGTGCAGTGGGTTGTGCGTTGTTCAAGGTTCAAACCCCACTGCAGTCAGCATGTCGTTGTGTCCCTGGGCAAGACACCCCAAATTGCTCCTGTGGGGATTGTCCAGAGTATTGAGTATGTTAGTCGCTTTGGATAAAAGCGTCTAATAAGTGACATGTAATGTAATGTAATAAGTTACCAACATTGAGGGTATGCATGCATGGGCATGTTCTAGAGATGAACACCCTCCCTCTCCATTTTTCTCACCGTTGTATAAATACACACAAGTGACACGACGTACTCTCTGCACAGCCTGGTGACATGCAGCTCCTGGAGAGAATACATCACCTTCAACAGCACGCAGACGGAGACATTACAGGTTGAAGGTGAGAAGGTCAATGAGCTCACAGTTAGTCAGCTGATGGTTGCTCAACTAACTGTGGTTGCCGGGCAGATCTGGCAGCTTTATATTGGTTAGACAGCCTGATCACTTTCTCACTTGTGCTTTTTTTATCCTGTTTTTTTCCACCTCCTTCCCCTCCCTTTTAGCAGCACTCTCTCCATGTAACAGATTTGAGAGGTGTTTCATTACTTAGTCACTTTCCTCACTGGTATTAGTCACACATCAAAGCAATAAGGCATACAGTCTGTACGCCTAAAAATACAAATTCAGACCCCTACATAGCATATGTTTAAAATAAATAAAAACTAAACGTGCCTCGAAATGTCTCTTACTGTATGTGGTGGAGGGACGTGGGCCTTGGGATATGAATACGCAAACACATAGGAGGGTTTCTCTGTACTCTGTCAACTGGGTGTGACAATGGCAGAGGAACAATCCTGAATCTGGAGGCGTCTCCCATCTCATCCCGAGAGAGCGTGCATCCTTTGCACCAGTGAAAAAGTGAATTTACACCACAACTTGCACAGGAACACCGTCTTTAAATATTAATAACATCTGCCTAGTAACCAAACACGAGCTCTCTACGGGATGCTCTATTTCCCACCGAGCAGAAGACATGTCAAGCTTGAGAGAAAGGTCAGCTGCTCACTCAAATGGATGGAGGAATCAAAGAGGTGGAGATAAACCACCACCAATGAAATTCATATATTCCCACATGGAGATCAAAATGCACCTGATATTACGCTCTCTGCTTCAGCCCCTGTGGTGGATATCCTCCTGTGATCACTGAGCTCCTGCAGGCGAGAGTTAGCTGTGAGAGTGATGTGTGAATGGATGGTCCATTTCAGTGAAAATCACTTTCTAGTATTCATAATCTCGCTGCAGGAGCCTGAGAGCAGAGAGGTAATTGTAGCAGGTTAGCGGCAGCCTTCAATTTCCCACAAGGAACTCAAATATCTGAAATTCAGTTTCAAAGCTAGAGTTGATTTCTCACCACTGTGATGTGTGCATCTAGGCAAAGCTATGCTAGCACTATTGTGTTTTTTTAAATGAAATTCAGTTTTAGGTATTAGGGCAGAAATCCTCTTTGTAGCCAAATGTCGTGCAAACTCATCCTTAATCCATATAATCTCATCAGCATGATATTATGTCTGCTCAGACTCTGGTTGTAAACATTGCTTTGTTTGACATCATTGTGCCACTTTCCTACTGTTGTTTTTTTGGATGGCGATTTCAAATCTGAGGCGATAGTAACATTCGGGAGTTTGGCCTGTTCTGCTTTAACCCAGTAACTTGTCTTCTTGAAACTGTTTCAAATAAAATATCTAAAATACACATTTAGCCCTATAACCCTATTCACGTGGGTAGATTTCTCTTATTCACAAAAAGTTAGAGTATCATAATTATAATAATTTTTAATAATTAAACATTTCAGGACATTTGAAATACAAAGGCTATTTTTCTTAATGTAGGTAACCAACTGGGAAATATCATGTTGATATTTATTGGTAAACCATTTGATACTTTTAGTTTTTTGCAATATGCATGGAATTTTACATTGGATGTCTTTAAAGCCTGTTTTTCTCCAATTATATTCTTCTCATAAATTGAGCCAGAATAAGATTTTGAAGCCGGATTTATCAAATATTCAGATTCTGTCCGAAAATGTAAGCAAATGAGCACAAATTCAATAATATAATATCACATTTGCGTATGTGAAGACCCTGGTAATATAAATGTCGTTAAATGTTCACTTAATTCACCTGTACTGTCTCCAACGGCTGTACTAATTATTTTATCGTATGATTTATGACCGTAAACATTTAGAAACTGCATAAAAAAGCTGATTCAAATGAGTTTGGATTAAAAAAGCAGCTAAAACATATACTTTTAAGTTACTTATTTTCCAAATATATTAAAATTTCAAGTTCTGTTAAAATCCAAAAATGAAAAACACGAGATATTTTGTGTGTGTGTGTTACGTACACTGCTCAGTCATGCTAACAACCTTGAGCATGAGATAGCTTTCCAAATCTGACTCAGCAGGTGAAAGTGACCTTGAAATGTTCTCAAGGCCACTCCATAGAGTTGCACCATAGACTCTCAGTGGGTCGGTACATCTCAGGGGAACGTGTTCTGCCCGCTCGGGGTTTTTTGCTGTCCTTCTCTGACCCTGGATCACACCACCTGACTGCAGAGGACTTCCATCTAGTGCTGGGAAGTCAACACATCCTCTGTATAGTTATTTTCTCCTCCACTGAACATTTAGCATTTAGACATGGTCATTAGGGAATCGGTAAAGACTAAACAGAGTCATTTATCCTAAAATAGCACTAACGATCCATACTTGTAACTGAGTGTCTCCCAACTACCACCCACCCAAAACTAATCGTCATCAATCCACTGGGTCTAACTTGAAAATAAGTGCGTGTTCAACAAAGTCTGTGCCTTCTTATTGTATCCGATAAATAGCTGCCATTAAACAGGCTGTAAAGGGTACACAACGGGGGTGATTACACCTGCTGGGCACAATGCAGCTCTTTTAAACACATTTGGAAAAGAGGATTGGGTATATGTTCACCCCCTACCCCCCCACCTCAAATAACTGGCTCAGAGAGAAGGAGCTTAAAAGGCCGACCTCATGGGGATCAAACAGAGTCAGCGGACCAAGTAGCAGCCTGCCTAACAGCGTGAGATCTCACCATGGACCAGGGGATCGGCTGCCTCCCCCAACAGGCCATTAAACTGCTTTTCAAACAGACACCATCTCTACTTCTTGCTATTCTTTTTACAAGATCTGTTGTCCATACAGTCATGGAACCTGCTGTCAATACTAGTCTGATTACACAGAGCAGTAACAAAGAATATGTACCTGATATATACTTGATGATTAACAGATGATTGGCTATAAAACAAATCTTTAACAGGCATCTCAACATTGCAGTTTTGTAGTTGGATAGCCAAAGAATCCTTCATTAACATTTAAGAAATTAGTACTATTATGGCTTTCACACTGCAGGCTTGGTTTGGTTTGGTTTGGCTTGTTTTGGTTAGGCCTTATTAGGCCCGGCTCACTTTAATGCTGCGCTCACATTACAGTTTAGGAACTGGGGCAGTAACTATAGTAACGCAGTGTAGGCGGAGCCGTGACGTCATCTTCAATGAGCACCCCAGAAAAACAACATCAGCTGTTAGCTGTTAGCTGTTAGCACTCAAGCTCACAGCTCCTCATATCTGTGAAGAAACTAGACAAAAGTTATAAACAAGTACAAACCACAGACTGTCTGTGTCATGGCGAATACAGTCGCTGGTTTATTTATGTCTGTATAGGCCGTTGTTGTGAGTGTGTACGGTCGGAGCATATATTGCGTTAGCTTAGCCGATCTCCCGATTTTCTCAGAAAAAAACTTCCGGAGAAAAACCCACAGTTTAAAGGGGAAAATGGGAGAACACCTCAGGGAGAGCAACAGGGGAGGGATCCCTCTCCCAGGACGGACAGACGTGCAATAGATGCCGTGTGTAAATCGAAGAGATAATACATTTTACAGCGTAGGTAGACCGAATGTTTGGAAATGCATGTGTCTGTAATAAGAATATGCATCACGCATTTTAAAAGGTTTTCGCCTGCCGTCTGTCTGCAGACTTGTCAAAGCATTCATTCATGATTTGTACTAACCGGTATCAGTATGTTGTTACTTCGGCATCATTTTGAAACGTGTATTACAATTAAATCACGGTCAAATATGTATACGCCCGGTTGTTGGCCCCGCTTGTTGGCCTCGATAGAACCACAACTTTGTCGGGCCAGAAAAAAGTTGAAAAAGTACTCCCGGGCCGGAACTAGGCCTAGTGTGAGCGCAACCAAAAACAGGCCCCACACGGTTCGGCACGTTTAAAGCGAGCTTCGCGCTGCAGTGTGAATGCGCCATTAGTATGGAGGCCAAATAGCAAAGGTAAAATACTGTTGCACAGAACGTGTACTTTGATATTTCCTTTTTTACAATCTGTATTAAATCCGTTCCCTATTTTTAGTATAAGACTATAGCTCATTTTGATACTGTGTTGCTTCTTTTTATATTGTGTCCAACAAAGAATTTGTCAAGAAGCGAAAAAATAAACCATTAATAAATCAATTTACTAAGTTTTAGAACTTTAGATTTTAGTTAGTAGTTTTTAAAAGTAATAATCTCAAATGTCTGTTTAGTCACTATGGTAACACAATGATGATTGAGCCATTGAATTTGTACGATATTGCATTTACACGATAACAATCTATGTGTGGCAACATTTACCTGAAGAAATTACAAAAGTAAAACCCGTAAATACACCTGCAATTACTGTTAACATTATCAACATTGTGTCTAACAAAGCTAACCATCTTATGTCATGCTATTGGCTCTGTGGGGGCGAGCTTATGCACCGTTATGCTTTGAGCTAAATGCTAAAAACAGCTTTTTCACAATGAAAATGCTAACATGCTGGCAAAGGAAATGAGTTGGCATCTGTACAAATGTTAGTTTAGTAGACTTGTTTCTTAGTTCTTTAGATGTTTTTTAATTTTAGTACTCTTACTTGCAGTATTTTCACAATGTGGTATCCCTACTTGTACTTAAAGTGGACCTATTATGCTATATTGGAAACATATATTGTAGGGCCGTACCTATACAAAACATATCTGTGACGTTTAAAATACCAAACAGATCACCCATTGTAGCCATGCCTCATACTGCTCATACCCCTCTTTTGCTGCTCTGTTAGAGAAACGTGGATTTTGGGTCCTTAGCTTGAAAGAAAAAAAAGAGGAGGCGGAGCTAATGCCTGATCAGAATTCAACCGGAGATCAAGTTCAATTCTGCTGTGATAAAATGCCAACCTGTTCTAAACCGCATCAAGGATTATCTCTGAAACAGTATGGAGCTCAAATGCTTTTTCTCTTGCAGGTTTATCACAAGGTGAGTTCTTTTTTATTTCCTGCTTTTTAAACACGTGCTCTCCAGTACAGGTTAGCTCTGAGTGTTAGCGAGGCTTGCTAATGTAAACAAAGACGAGATTACGTCCAAAACACGTCAGGCATTGTTTCTGATAGCAACTTTCTGTGGGTCCGCCGCCGATTTGACGTCGTATCGGCAGCAAATCTGTATCCGCTCGTTGTACCCCCGTGTTTAAAAGATTTGGGTACGGAGGAAAAGAGAGAGGGTTTTATTTTCTGACGCTGCGTGAGTTCCCCGACGCACCGGGGACAAATATTTATGTATAAAATACATCAAAAAGTGCATTTTGCCTTGATACAGTAGGTCCCCTTTAAGTTAAGGCTCTGAATACTCTCTCCAACACTGATTATCAGGCAGGAAAGTGTGAGAGTCAGCTGTGGTGGAGCTGTGGGGACTTTGTGCAGCGATGACTTGCATTTCTATAATGCTTTTGCATAAATCTGGGACCAACAAGTGGAACTGATGCCATGTAAGGTCTGGCAGGGTTGCCCTTTGAGGCAGAAAAAAGGCAGCCGAGAAAGAGGCCTGTGTATTTGCATTCCTCAGGGGAACAGATGGAGCGTCTGTCATCCATATGCATGAGGCGGGCGGCTGCCAGCCTATCACCTTGACCCCTGCTATGAGACTGTGACCTTGGACTCAATGGAGGAGAATGGGACCAGTCTGAGATGTGCTAGTGAGACTCGTGACTTAGGCTGAATTAGTGATTGAGACTGTGGAGGAATGGCGCTCTGCTCTCCGACACCTGCCCCGTCGTGTGCAATTCATGTTAGGAAATGATGGATGGAGGGGAGGAGAAGTGGGGAAATGTCACAAAGATGCTTCTGTGTCTGAGGCAGATGTCTTGGAAAAGCTTTTAGAGAGGCATGGAGGGTAGGATATATCCAGGATTATGTGTTCTCAAAAGGATGTGTTGAGATGATTCCTCTTTTTACTGTTCTGGTCAAACCCTACAAATAACTGGATAACTGGAAATGATAAAATAGCAAAATATATATTTAATTTGTTCCTCTTCTTGTGTCTTTCCCATTATTTCTTTGTGCTTTTCTTTGTCCTTTTATTGTGTTTTTTACTCTTATTTCTTTTTTATACTTACGTGTACATTTTATTCATGTCAACAAATATTTTCACAAATAAAATAAAAATAGAAGACAGACTAAAATCCATTAAAAACAGGTGTCCACTAATAGTAATTATAATAATTTGTATTTATTTAAGAACAAACAATAATGTAATGTAACATATTGTGTTTGGCCTCCACTGTATGCGTGATCAAATCCAATAAAAGGAGGTTTCTACTGCTAACAGAAAAGTTATTTCTTGTTTATGCAATGTATTCTTATATGCTACACCATCTGAACAGTCTGTACCTAAATCAACTTGAAATGAAACAATGGTGCAATGCTCCCATCATTTCTCGGACATGCTCGGCAAATTAAAGGTAGCCACTTAATCATATAATTAACCTTTACACTGTTCCACAGAAACTGAAAACAATCGCAGTGAAAAATGCAGCAGGACCGACTGCCATCCATAATTTAAATGAACTTTTCACAGGGCTGTCTCACCCCTTGTTTTGCTCCCTTCTCGAAACAGATTTATCCCACAGTGATTGAAATTTAATTTCTACTCTTCAAAGGCCCCGCTGCCTCAGAATGCCAATGGGGGTGACCTTTGCATAAAAAAAGATGGAGGCTCCGCTCAGTGACATGCCATTTTGTTACAACACGACATAAGAATGAGTGATATCTCAAAATATGTCAGCCGATAGATTTCCAGGTTATGTTATTAATGTTCATCCAGTGATACAAGTGTAACCTTTTTACGAGGGAAACTAAAATGTCCTAAGCTCTTGACTCCATCCCACGTGAAGAAGACACTAACAATTGGCTTTCTTTCTTAGCGGGAAAGGTTAATCATCATTTATTCTTGGGACAAATTACTCTGAATTTGTCACAAGTGTTTATCAGCTCCAGCTTCAGTTGGAAGTGAAGGAAACATACTGTCTACCCTGGTGGACACTTTAACAATGTCCACTCCTTTATTGGGGTGATGCTATATGCTATGTGGAAATGTCATTAACTCTGTGTCATTTTGCCACCAATTCTCTCCGTCTCCATCCAAGCAGTGTTCACAAGTCCTTCCAAATTATTTGAAACTAGGTTTGACTGAGAGACTGAATACTGTAGGTAACCAAACATAAAACATATACACTGTTCACAAACACATTTTTCTGGCTCATTACAGATGAAGCACTTAATTTCGGACAGTTTGAAACGCAAGGGCTGTGATTGGTAAGTGGTCTGCCCTCGCTCAAGGGAAAGCCTCCAGCTTGACTTGAGACCGCCCCCGTTATAAATACATGTAATTAAAATGAAGCCAGCTGCAATGGATCATTGAAAACCTGAAATTGAAAATCTGGCAACGCCCTCTTGGAAAATAGTGGGAGGGCTTGACCTTCTTCGAAACTGGTCGTAGGCAGGAACAGGTAAGCTGGAGTCCGAAATGAAGTGCTTCATCTGTACATACGGTGGCCGACAGGTGCAAACTCGTTACAGTTATCGCTACAAATGCTGCAGGTGTGATGTCTAGTTGGTGAAGTTGTTTCTTCATTTGCCTTTGTGTTTTTGGCACATTAGTGTTTTTATATTTGCTTTGTTTGTGAAGCCGTTTCACCTGAAGGAAGTGTTTTGGGTCGTTGTAGCGCGTTTGCACCTGTCAGCCACCGTACAGGTTGTGATGCTGAAAGTAACACACCAGATAGAAATACAGGCATACTCGTCGTCTAGGAGTCCTGGATTTAGGAAAAGAATGTTCCCCCTAATGTTGGCATTAAAAACAGTATAAAACAATCCAAAATCAGATGACTTTTTTAAACTACAGCAATTATATTGTCTAACAGTTGTGTATTACAGTGCATTTGAATTATACATAATAGAGACATTTAATTAATACTCAATATGTAATTTACTGTGCGTCTGGACGGCTTTCCACTTTAAATTCCAATATTCTAATATTAAGTAAAATTACAGCTCTTTGTTTTTTATTTCTATTTTATGTAGATAGTTTTCTTTGTTTTCTGTTTGTGGGGTGAAGATCTGGAACGATTTGAGTGAGGAGCTAAAGGGATGTCCAAACATAAAACTATTCAAAAAGAGGTACAGGGATGAAATTGCTAAACCATAACTGTTTATATTTTGTATTCTATTTATGAATTTGTGTTTGTATGAATCTGTGTATGTACATATGTATATATAAATATATAGAGACCATTCTCATAACTTGCTTGTATATATTATATGAATGATTATATAAATTATTCAAGATTATAAGTATACATTTATATTGTATGTTAAACTTATATTAAGATGTAAAAAAAAAAGGGGGAAGGGGTCGGATTAAATAAGTGTAAACTTCTTACGACCCCTTTTCGGACGTGTAATTAAAGCTTTGTTGTTTATTGATATCAGACAAGATACTACAAATTATTCAATTATTAATTAAATATTTCGTTTTGTTATTGCATTCATTTGTATAGTACTGTATCATGTCTGTATCACCTTTTGTTCCATTTGTATTTTCTTTGGTTTTACACGCTCGAAAAAAATAAATAAACTAAACTAAATAATAGTATTTCAAATAACTATGGTTTTACTCCTTTTCTTACAACTTAATTTCTCTTACTGTGTTTCTGTTAGCAACATTATATTAGCAGCAAATTCCTTATAAATGTCAACCTACTTAGCAATACAACTGATAGTGATTCTGATGGACAAGGTAAAGCTTTGATTTACAAAAAGCTGGGGCATCTTGTAATTTAACTAAACCTCTAACTAGTGCAGAGCTGTTTGAGACATCGGAAACACAATAAGGCTCACATCCATTATCGTTATTGTACAGATTCTTTACAAAGTACTCCAGGGATCACTGATGATTAATGAAGACGTAAAGTTTTCCTTTATATAGAATCATATGGGATATAAGCTCCCCTTCCGATTCCTACGCTTAACTTTATTTAACCGCTGCAGTATATCACTTGTTTGACTGCAACATATTTGTCAGTATTCCCAGAGCAGACTCCGACAACACATTTGTCACGGCAGGGATTCCCATGTGGAAGGAGGGAGTGTGCCTGCTCAGACTGTGCGCGTACGTGCATCCTGAGGAGGAGGGAAGCTGGCAGTAAAAACCAGGGCATGGTGCCATTGTGAAGCTAAAACAAGAAGTTTGCCTCACAGCCAGAGCGGGGGGGGGGGGGGGGAAGTTCTCTGTGTAGAAATATGAAGTGGGTCTCCTTGAAAACTCACGACGCTGAGGCAAGAGGATAAAAGAGACACTGAGTGGGAGATGACACTGAGCGTTGATTGCATGAGAGCATAGAAATAGGAGAGTAAGTAAGGGTGACATGGCTAAATACCAAATAAACCAACCACTTGACCCAATATATTGATTTTAAATGATTGTATTGGTTTAAAAATGATCGTATTGCTTCAACACAACAGCTGGAACTGCGGAGACAACATTGTAACTTAAAATTACGGTAGCTTTGAACAAGATTTTCAAGGTCTGTTCACATTTTATTTTCCATTAACCAGTCTTTGAACAATAGGAGAGGCTGCACCATGTTTCTGTTAGTGTTGACTTCCTGTCTGTCTTCTTCTGCTGTTCCCTTATGTTGAATTCCACTTCAGCTGATTCTCTTCCCTTCTCTTGATCTGTTTTTCTTTTCTCACCTGCGGAAAGTTTAGCTATCATGAATCCAAATGTAGTTCTCTCCACAAATATAAAAATGAACATTAAAAAAGTACTCCGTGGTGTTTTTGTCCACAGCTGACCTTAAATCAACAAATTGATATGACTGCACATAGTCACTTGATACTCCATAGCAACGGTCTTTTCTCCTTAGCAGCAGCCTGTTAGCTAAAGATTATAACCCCTGTAACCTGCAATTGACCAATCAAAATAGCAGTGTAATATGTCCTTTAAAGGGGACCTATCATGCAAAATGCACTTTGTGATGTCTTTTATACATAAATATGTGTCCCGGGTGTACAACGAGCGGATACAAATTCCATCCGAACTGACGTCAAATCGGCAGCGGACCCACAGAAAGTTGCTATCAGAAATAATGCCTGACGTGTTTTGGACGTAATCTCGTCTTTGTTTTCATTAGCAAGCCTTGCTAACACTCAGAGCTAACCTGTACTGGAGAGCACATGTGTTTAAAAAGCAGGAAATAAAAAAAGGAACTCACCTTGTGATAAACCCGCAAGAGAAAAAGCATTTGAGCTCCATACTGTTTCAGAAATAATCCTTGATGTGGTTTAGAACATGATGGCGTTTTATCACAGCAGAATTTAACTTGATCTCCGGTTGAATTCTGATCAGGCATTAGCTCCGCCTCCTCTTCTTTCTTTCTTTTCAAGCTAAGGACCCAAGATCCGCGTTTCTCTAACAGGGCTTCAAAAGAGGGGTTTGAGCAGTATGAGGCATGGCTACAATGGGTGAACTGTTTGGTATTTTGAAAAAAATACTTCACAGACATGTTTTGTATAGGTATGGCCCTACAATATATGTTTCAAATATAGCATGATAGGTCCACTTTAAACACCTGATAGTAGCAATCATGTTGCTGCTGGACAGTATATCTTGTTGGATATTCTATGGCGGCAGGCCACAAAAATAATTTGACTCCCAGAATTAGCATATCTAATTAAATGTTCCACCAGCAGAAGCATAATTAATTAAAGCCTCCACATACAATTCTGTGACAAATAGGATAATGTCTTAGTGCTGCGGGAGGTCCC
>CALSBZ010004406.1:39849-61110 GCA_943591055.1 Gobionotothen gibberifrons
GAATTCCACTTCAGCTGATTCTCTTCCCTTCTCTTGATCTGTTTTTCTTTTCTCACCTGCGGAAAGTTTAGCTATCATGAATCCAAATGTAGTTCTCTCCACAAATATAAAAATGAACATTAAAAAAGTACTCCGTGGTGTTTTTGTCCACAGCTGACCTTAAATCAACAAATTGATATGACTGCACAGAGTCACTTGATACTCCATAGCAACGGTCTTTTCTCCTTAGCAGCAGCCTGTTAGCTAAAGATTATAACCCCTGTAACCTGCAATTGACCAATCAAAATAGCAGTGTAATATGTCCTTTAAAGGGGACCTATCATGCAAAATGCACTTTGTGATGTCTTTTATACATAAATATGTGTCCCCGGTGCGTCGGGGAACTCACGCAGCGTCAGAAAATAAAACACTCTCTCTTTTCCTCCGTACCCAAATCTTTTAAAAACGGGTGTACAACGAGCGGATACAAATTCCATCCGAACTGACGTCAAATCGGCAGCGGACCCACAGAAAGTTGCTATCAGAAATAATGCCTGACGTGTTTTGGACGTAATCTCGTCTTTGTTTTCATTAGCAAGCCTTGCTAACACTCAGAGCTAACCTGTACTGGAGATAGCACATGTGTTTAAAAAGCAGGAAATAAAAAAGAACTCACCGGGTGATAAACCCGCAAGAGAAAAAGCATTTGAGCTCCATACTGTTTCAGA
This sequence comes from Gobionotothen gibberifrons, assembly GCA_943591055.1. Taxonomy (NCBI): domain Eukaryota; kingdom Metazoa; phylum Chordata; class Actinopteri; order Perciformes; family Nototheniidae; genus Gobionotothen; species Gobionotothen gibberifrons. Next base: position 40,557 of record CALSBZ010004406.1, read on the forward strand.
AATAATCCTTGATGTGGTTTAGAACATGATGGCGTTTTATCACAGCAGAATTTAACTTGATCTCCGGTTGAATTCTGATCAGGCATTAGCTCCGCCTCCTCTTCTTTCTTTCTTTTCAAGCTAAGGACCCAAGATCCGCGTTTCTCTAACAGGGCTTCAAAAGAGGGGTTTGAGCAGTATGAGGCATGGCTACAATGGGTGAACTGTTTGGTATTTTGAAAAAAATACTTCACAGACATGTTTTGTATAGGTATGGCCCTACAATATATGTTTCAAATATAGCATGATAGGTCCACTTTAAACACCTGATAGTAGCAATCATGTTGCTGCTGGACAGTATATCTTGTTGGATATTCTATGGCGGCAGGCCACAAAAATAATTTGACTCCCAGAATTAGCATATCTAATTAAATGTTCCACCAGCAGAAGCATAATTAATTAAAGCCTCCACATACAATTCTGTGACAAATAGGATAATGTCTTAGTGCTGCGGGAGGTCTGTCTCTCTGTGTGTGTGTGTGTGTGTGTGTGTGTGTGTGTGTGTGTGTGTTTCAGCTCATCTCTCACCACTGTCTCAAGAGTCTCTACATAATGAAAATATTATTGTGAGATAAGAAGAATCTAAAGGGTTACATTGACTGCCATAATTGAATAAAGGTACTGCCTGCCAACATTTTATACTTAAGGCCAATCCTATTAAACTATATTATATTAAAATGATAATATTGACAAACAATAAGTATTAAGACTTCTGCCAGTTCCTTTTATGTTGTGTACAACATAATGTACTCAATTAAACACATGGTAATTTATTTGACAAAACAAGCTGATAAATGAAGATTCTGTACCAGAGGGTTAACAAATGAAACGCAGATGAATAACAACACACTTAAAAATATTCTATTCCCTAAAGCAATGCAATGAGAAATAAGAAAATTAGCACAACTGTTTCTACTTCTAAAAACAGTGAGGTCTGGTCTGTTGGTTATCCATATGTTGTTTCTAGGACACATCGCTGCTGTTAAATTAAAGTGTCATTTTTTTATGAAACAAGCACCGCCAATCAACTCCAATGTTTTGGGTTGGAGGTTTCTCAGAACTTCTGAACGCATAGTAAATGAAACTTCCTGCATGTTAAGGCACCATTGTTGTTGCATGAACACCATGGTCCAATCAGAGGGTTGAGTGAGAAAATGTTTTTTGTGTGTATTTTGTATGACCTGATCCCTATCGATATTCCAATACAGGACCACACGCACGCACGCACGCACGCACGCACGCACGCACGCACGCACACACGCACGCACGCACGCACGCACGCACGCACGCACGCACGCACACACACACACACACACACACACACACACACACACTGTATGTATGTATATATATATATATATAAAGACAGCAGTGTTCAAGGACAGCGATCAGTCTGGAGAGCTGCAGTAGCACCAAGCAGAGCAATCAGTCCATCACAGAGGATCTGGGGAAGCTCAATGGTGATCAATACTGTCTCTGTCAGCTCCTCCTCACCTGGGGGAAGGACACACCGCTGCTGCAGACAGTCCTGGAGGAGGTTCATGATCACCCCCATGCATTCAGAGTATTACCAAGTGAGGAAATGTTTACAATAATATTGTCTGAGGTCAAATTCATTACCGTTTTAGTTCAAAATGTATACAATGCTCAGATATCAGAATCAGTCTCATTGCCAAGTAGGTTAAATAAGCCCCAAGCCTGTTTTTCAGGTCTCAGGCTCGAAAATTACCTTTCCACAACAAATGACAATAACTTCACTTCTAAAAAGGGTAAATTAATAATCTTTTTTCTCAAAGTAATGATAAACCTGTGAGTTGGATGTAGAAAAGTCAGAACCAATATTGATGTTTTTTACAAGAAAATTCAGATTGAACAAAGTAAAAAACTGTAAATTATAGTGTCCAAAAATTCTTTTTTACTTATAGTGAAAACCACCCTTGGATGATGGGTTAGTAGACTAAAAGCTTTAGGAATCCAAAGTAGAATATATAATAAGTACCCTGTATCAAGATGGATGCAAAACAAGTGACATTTGACCTTTTATCGAAAACAAAACTCCACCTCTGGGGTCATTTAGGTGGAAATGGGCGTATTTGCAGTTTCTCTGGAACCCATTGGTCGGTTTTGATGATTGACATCTCTTTTGAACCGTTAGAGCCAATATAATCGAAGGGGAATTTCCACATACACACCAACGTTACCATTGAGAAATGAGAGCTATGCGCACGCAGTTTGCCCAAAGCGAAACCTAATTTACGCTCTGAAATCTGAAAACTTAAAACTAGGTTTTTTGCTGATGGATTATCAGAAATCATTTCAAAGAGACACAGACACATTGGATTAACCTATGGATTAACCTTCAGCAGCGTTTTTATCGTTTTAATGCCATTGAAGACAACTTTTGATCAGACAACAACAAAGGTAAGACATATTGCCGTGTTGGCTACCTAATGCCACATGTTGTAATGTCTGTTTTTGTTTCTCATGTCGCGAGTTCTGATCATGGAGTGATGATACAGATACCTATTGAATCTGTGTAATCTCACGATGCTAATCGATGGGTTGGATGTGCAGTTACGATAAGTAATAAGGGTGTTATACCGTGAGTTATGTGCTAACGGCCTAAGCATTTTTTTGCTCAGGGCTTATTCAGAGGCTCAGCGTTAGTCTTGTGTTTTTTTTTGCTAAAAATAAAAAAAATCATCAGTTAGCTGAGTTTCTTCCCGTTACATGGATATGAAACATTCATAGTTTATTAAATCTTAAGAAGCCCTCAGACACTGTTGCTTGCAGATGTTGTGGTTTCGGACCCGCCGAAGGGTCCTTGGGGCTTAACAGGTTAACACATACAAGACATTTGCTTTAGTGTGTATGGTGTATACAAAAACACACTATAAGAAGATACATTGTAAAAACTATTATAAAAACGTTTTGTTACATAAAAATGATAGAGAAATATTATTATACAAAAAATTAAGTACAGTATAATATGACAAAACACTCGTAAAAATACAATGAAATGTGTGCAGTATTCAGGTGTAAAGAGGAGAGCTGTGCAGATATTAAAGGCGATATCTTTATAGCTCGTAGAGTTATTTACGAGATTCCTGATATTAAAGGAATCGTGGAGTGCAATAATGTAATGCATAGTTTTTATGAAGGGGGTTAAATGTCGGTAATACAAGTTTGACCTGTATAATTATTAATAATGATTCACAATCTTTCAATTAAAGTGTATTAAAGACTCCAATTATGAAAAGTTTTTGTTTATTGGAATTCATTTTTCATTGTTAGCAAAGAGCAGGTTATTGACTGACAGGCCCCTGCATTACTTCCCCCTTTCCGTTTCCCACTCCGTTTGTCACAGGTGTTAAAAATCTCCGTCTCATGTGCCGGTTCAATCACACAAATAATGGGCGCAAGAAATGCAAATAGCCTCCATCAGTGCAGGTGGCCTCGGAGAGATACAGCGTGTCCAAAGGAAACAAATGATGAAGGCAAAAATACCCTCTAATTAGCCGAGAGCAGATGTCCTTCATATTCTCTCTTTACAGGAACTCAAAGCAAGGAAGATTTTCAGAGAGTGACCACACACCAGGACCAGATCCATCCAAATAGACACCGACTGTTTATGCCACTTCACCTGCCACAATCATATCTTCTTAGGTATGACCAGACGGCGGCCGCTGGGGCCTACCCATCCAGGATTTCGCCCCTCCAAAATGAGTAGACCATGGATGTAAAGTATATTAAAATAATGTGTAAGCCCGAACATATTTTTAATGTAAGCTGAAGTGAAGAAATGTGAGATAGTCGTAACATTACAGTCTGTCAGAAAAAACGCATATTTAGTCATCAAAATAAACATGCGTTTTTGCGATAATGTTACACATTTACATTTTTCAGTGATTGATATATATATATTATGTCAATGAGTAGCCTGAACACATAAATAAGCATCAAAATACCCCTGAAGATCACGTTTTATAGATATCTGCTTACTACAAGCAAAAAGAGTGATTGCCTTAACATGGAAAAAGCTGGGCAAACCTAGTATTGCACAGTGGTTTAGGGAACTTTCTTTATGTCTACCGTTAGAAAAAATCACTTACATTCTCAAAGACAAACAAGAACTGTTCCAGAAGGTCTGGGGCCGTTTTATACAGTATACCAGGAACAACGACCTATCTCAATTTCTGAACGATCCTGGGGAAGGATAATATGTTATAATATGTTAAAATTGCGTCATTGGCTTGATCCTATCACTTTTCATGGGAACACACATTACAATAGGCTATGTGCTTAAACTCTTTGAAGCTATTTAATAACTGGTGTATAAAGTGATAATATGTTAAAAAAACTGGATGGTTGCCGATGTATTAGAGTGCCCTTGTTGTATGTATGTATGTGTTGTTTAATTCAGTGTTGTTATTTTTCTTTAATGTAAAGTAATGTAGTTGTCCTGTGTATATATGTATTGCTTTTGGCTCTATATCTACGTCCTATGTATGTGATTTTTTGTATACTGAAAATCAATAAACATATTGATAAAAATAAAAAATACCCCTGAAACCCCCTTTAGAGGTGCAGGTAGCGTGAATGTTTATATTGTTCCTTATCACTCTACTGGGCCAAACCGGTTCAACGTAGGGGTGCATATCGGTTCCCGGTATTACTGAAATACCGGTTACTGGCGGCTACGGTATACCGTACCGAAATCAGATCCGGTTTTCGATACTTTAAAAAAAAAAGAAATCCTTAAACCCGCGCCCAAACCGTCGGAATTACGATGTAAATTTCGCCGTGAAAATCCGCAAACGAGTCACTTTAGATTTGCATATGACTGCCAGTCTGAATGGTGGGGTCTGTAACCACTGCAATACGTTTATTTCTGGGAACAACACATCCAACCTCCAACCAATGCTGTCTTGTATGGCAACCAAGTACCTTTGTGTTCAGGAAAGCAGCGTGCCAAGCGAGAGAGTGTTCAGTTCAGCAGGTGATATCCTGTGAAAGGGCCCGTTTGGATCCTGAGAGCAGATATGCTCATCTTCTTGAAGATGAATGCACAAAACTGAACTGTGATGGGGTTTGTTTTCTTTCATCAGGCAAATGTTGATTTTAATGATGCTATTTGTTTTATGTGCAATGCCGAGATCTCATGATCCTTTATGTGTTCTCTGGTCAGTCGAATCTCAGGTTGAATATTGATTATACTGGTGCTATTTTCTTTTTGCATTGACAAGATGTACTATTCACGCCTGATGGTTGTTATAAATGATATTGCAGAATCTGTTTTCTTCATACAGTAGATAACGTGTTTTTCATTGTTTGTTCAGTATGAAAAGGTCAAAGTCCCACAATTGAAATTAATATTCATTTGACATGTTAACTATATCATAAAGCGCTTCACGGGAGTAATTACAGGATGATTAAATGTTTCCCTTCTGCAACATGAAAGTATCACGATATGTATCGGTTGAGTATCGGTATCGTTCAGTGGTATCGGTATCGTAAAAAAGTCAATGATATGCAACCCTAGTTCAACGTATTGGCAACACCCTGGAAAAATGTGTTTTAATTTCTTAAATGTGAATATATTATCTTTGTTTTCAGGTCAGTGAAATTGAAGGTGCACCTATGCTACGTGTAGATTGGGAATTATGCTTGTAATTCATCAGAAAGCTCAATAAAATGATGTCCCAGCGCCACCTATTATTTTTGGATTTGTCCCGCCCTCTCTAATCGAATACCACCCATGGATTTAGGTCTGTTGCCAGGTCTGGGTTTGACTCTATTTGGATGGAAAACGAACCACTCATAGTGAAAGCTGACCAACACATCTGTTTTACATAAAGGGCTTCTTAATACTCAACTTAAGCCATCTTTTTCTACTATTTCACTTTTTATTTGGCTCTTACACTTCCCTTTGATGACCCTGAAATAGCTGAAACATGTACCTACAGTACACAGAATAAGACTATCACAGTTTTAGCGTAGTTTCATCAGCCTATGACCTGAAGCCTTACATTTCCCACAAGAACTAAATCCACCTCACAACCACCTCTTCCCCCATTTCACGTACTTTCCTCCAAGCAAGTAATTAAAATGTTACAATATCTACTTTAAAAGGACACCACTATGTATCCATTCACAACCCAAACAGCATAAATTAATAAATATGCATACAACATGTAAGACTACACTAGCATTTTTTTAATTTAAATATCAAAGCACCACACATTTGCATATGAAGAGATAGTATTTCTACTACCGATAGATATTCAAAGATGAATGAAGCCAACCTGCCATGTGTTTAATATGTATTAACAGCATGCATTGGGACTTTATTCACAATATGAAGACACTACCATTCATTATAAAGGAATACATCAGTTTACATTTGACCATGTGGATATATTTAGAAGCTGTTGCACAACCTTGCCAACGTTTTTATGTGAACATTGCTCATCTCCTTTTCAAGATACATTGTTAATTTTGGCACCTGACTTCAAATGTATCTTTTAACAAAATCTTTGTTTAAATCACTTTTTAGTTTTGTCCATTGTTATTAAAGACAGACGCGACAAGAAAGCTAGCAACTTCAAAGAGGAAATTGCCATAATTAAGACAAAAGAAAGAGTAAAATTCTCCTTCTCCTCAGCTTCCTTTTTATATGGCTCATTAGTGCAGGAGCACCGGAGCAGAGGGAGCAAAGAAGGCAAAGAACGGGGGGAGCGGGTAGAAAGCAATGCTATGTAACATTTTGTGTTACGATATGTTTCATAACAAAATACAAAAAACGTCACTTATTTTAACCAAATGCTTGATCTTCTTTCTAAAACGAATGACTTTGTTTTGTACCTAAAGCTAGCTTACCGTGAAGGTTTGGCGGTAAACCTTACTTAGCCTAACTGAAAGTGAAGTTAAGACAAGCTTAAGAGATTTTCACATTTTATTCTACGACATAAAATACGTCAGTACTGTACATACCCCACTTCGTGAAGCTTCTATGTGTAAAAGAAAAAACAGTTATCATCATGCCGAACAACCTCCACCTTTAGCTTTGCCGGGTAAATGAAGAACCATGTGACTGTCACGGGTGTCACACACTTTTTTTATAGCCTAACATTGGTATCCCTTGCGATGCTAACTTATACGGGTCGGCCTACACAAAGACCTCATCACTGCATTTCTTAGCGAACCCAGTCTAACAATTTAGGATGGACAGTTTATTTGGTTTATAGCTTTCTTTGTCCTTTTTTGCTGCTCCAGGCTGCTTTTACTTGAGAATGTTTAGACTGTGGGATTGCTATTTTAGTAAAATATCTGAGAACTTTTTCCACCACGGATGATTCAGTTAAATAAGACACAAGACATATGCATCGTTTTACTGTAAAATAATTACCTGGATATTTTCAGTGAGCGTGGGAGGCCATATTCAGGAATGTTTAATTTGTGTTTCACATCTATTTTCAAGCTTGGCATGCTCTCGTCCACTTTTTTTTTAATGTTGCTGGCCAAAGAATGGTGGTGTCTAATCAGCAGCAGACTTGGATTTAATGAAGAGAAATGGCAGTACAAAGTGGAGATAGTGTTTTGTATAGATAGTGCAGGATTTTGGGTTCGAAGTCAGTGGCTCTGTGGATCTTTGTATCCTGATGGAGCACAACACAGCTGCTACTTGTGCTGCTTTCTGGCCTCTGGCCGGCCACCCTCTCTGATGAGCGTTTAGTATTCAGCTGATGCTCATGGAGTGCTGCCCATAAACAGAGAAGCACTCAGAAGCAAAGACTGCTCTCTGATTAACTCACACCATACCAGCAGCAGGTTGCTCAAAAGGAAATTCACCATGTTTTGTTCATCATTTGATTTACAAATTATGCAGCTGTTGGCTATTTATTCCTTTACTGACAGGTGGGGTCTGAAAGAAGACATCTTACGGCGTTCATCAAGGTCCAGTGGTGGAAAAGTACTCCTTAAAAGTAGCTAAAATACTCCATTACAATTACTAAGTTGAGTACTAAGTTCAGTAACTAAAGTTAAAAGTACTCATCATGCAGAATGGCTTTTGTTACAAATATATAATAGTTTTATAATGTTGTAATCAATGTCAATGTGAAGCAAATTAAGGATACTTGATGTATTTAGTGTAAGAGTTGTGGAATGAGTCCTAAAATCTGGAAATACATTTTGAACATGTTTGTTTGGTTGAAAGCTTGTTCATTTATATATTATAAAACAGCGGTTGCGTCATCAAGTCGAATATTAGCTTAGCGTTAGCGACGCGTAGCCATGTGACCCAGATGTAGTTTGTTTGTAGCCTAATCTTAGCTTTCTTCTTCGGCCGATTGTATTTACACTTTCTTCAGGGTCGGCTTACGAAAATACGTCATCACTCCCCACCAAGAGGTCTCCGCAGGCAGTCTTGTTTTTTCAGCACTTAATGATCACCTGCTTCTTCTTTAACGTGAAGACTTCTGCAGGTGGAGAAAGACAGAAACAGAGAAAGGAAGAAGAAGTTGGGGCAAAGTTGGAGTAGGGAAAAGTCATGTTGGAGACGTGCTGACAGGGCCTTGGCTGTGATGGAGAGAACCCATCACTCCTCTGGCTCATCTTATCACGCACTCCTCCCATCATCGCAGGGCTTACCGTCAGCAGCAGAACGAGGCCATGTGGGTGAGCGATGGCCGCTGTGTCACTCCTGCCCTCTTCTGGTCCTGTAGATTGATTCCCCTGACAGGAGTCCCCTACCCCCCATAAAAAGAAAAAAGAGAGAATGATGACATGAAGATAAAGTAAGTGTCTCAAGCAACATTGGTTTCCACTGAAAGAACAAAAGTCAGAGGCAAACGAGGTAAACAGATTTAAAGGGGCCTTATCATGTTTTTGGGGCATTTTTCTCACAGGATGTTCTTTTCAAACCAAATGTGACAGTCAGCTAAGCAGTAAATGCAAGTGCAGTTACAAAAATGTATTTTCACTGGACCAAACTCTGAGAAACAACTAATGAGAATGGATTGGAGAATTACTATAAACCCTTATTATACAAGCAAATAATGTTTAGCAATGTTAACACTATACATCCTAGCTTAAAAACAGGTTATAGGTACTACAGTACATTTTTAGGCTACTTTGTCAACACGCTGAAATAAAAAAAATATGTGTTGAAAGAGCTTAACGTCTTAATCAGAAAGATGTGGCAGCTAACCAAAACAACCTTTAACCCATGTGCTTAATTTATCTTCTAAACCTAAACTCACGGAAGAAGATCTGACGGGCGATGACGAGGACGTCTGATCTCAAGCTGGACTCTCCTCCAAGAGGAAATCGTGATATTTGGTAGCTATAAATGCTCTTTTATGGGATCATTTGGCGTATGGAGCCCACAATGGCATGTATAGACGGTATTGTCTCCATGGAGATGTGATGGGGACGGGCCCTGTAAATCAAAGGGAGTAAAAATGGAAGCTGATTCACATTAGTGACGGCTAATTAGCTCATAGCAATGACGGCTGGAAGCTGTCTGCTGCTCGCTGGGGCCGTATGTCTCCTGAACGGGACCTCCGGAGGCTCAGGAGAAGATCCAGCTTTATGCTTTCATGGGTGATTTTACATTTCCCCGGGGGAGCACTGAAAATGACACAGTTTAAGATTTTTTCGCAAAACAGAAGAAATATACTGATGTGGGTGAAGAGCACAAATGAGAACAAGCTGACCTCATGCTGTTTGTCCCATAAAAACACATGTTTGGTTCTTGTCCAAAAGGCAGCTAGCAGGGTGGGAGGGCTACAGCTCTTTTATCAAGTCTGGTTACGGCTTCCTGCTCTCTCAATCCACTTTCTCGGCTGTTCGCTTTGCTGGCAGAGGAAGCAGGATCCAGCAGGACTCTCAGCGTGGATGATTAATTCTGAAGGCCCTTTCTTGTATAGAGGACCTCTGCACGGCTCATAGATGCAATGTGTTCTGTCAGGCCTTTGAAATTCAAATGACGACTTCCACTTTGTGTCCCACTGACAGCTTTGAAAGTGCTCATAAAAGGAGAGCAACAGAGATGGGACCGACACAAGCTGAAGGAGAACAGAAAGGCAGAATCAACTTCATCCCAAAAATAGATGACAGCACAAAAACGAAAGGACGCAAATAGAAAATCAAAAAGCTACTTGACTAAAGCGTGTCTAAAGTTTTGAAATGTATAGGAGCATGGCTATTTTGGTACTGGCACTGCCATTTTTAATATACAGAAATGTCTACCACCTGCCGGTTTTACAGTTGTTAAAAGAAATGTCGGTTTCACCCTGTAGCTATTTTTCATACCATTCCATACCAAGGTCTAAAAAAGAACACAAATGAAATGTTTCTGTATATTTTATTGACACAAACTTGCTAGAAACATTGTGTTGCATATATACATTTGCATGACTGAACTGAACAACTTATTGATGATAAATAACAGTTTTGATGCGTTTCGCTCAGACTTTTGAACGCACTGCTCTTGTTAAAGTCTTCAATAACATCCACTTTTCCATAGACAAAGACGGAATCTAAGTGTTAGTATTATTAGATCTTAGCGCTGTATTCGACAAAGTCTACCCTAGAATTGTACTAGACCAGCTGGAAAACTGGGTGTGACTTTCTGGCACAGTAAAAACATCAGAATGGAAAAATATGACATGTGGGGTTCCTCAAGGCTCCATCCTGGGGCCTCTAATCTTGAACATTTGCATGATTCCATTGAGGTAAAAAGACTGAGGTAATTGTATTTTAACTCAAGGAGGGACTAAGAAAAGCCAGCACTTAGCTTCAATCGGCAATCATAAAAAACACAGAAAAGGTCAGAAACGTAGGTGTAGTGATGGAACAGCTGTACTATGAGATGTATGTTTATGTCAGGCATACTAACATGTGTATATATTTCTCATAAGTGGTCGCTGGAGTATTCTTACAGTCTGAAGAATGATTTTCCTTACACTGTGATCGTCAATCTTCAATCAGTCTTTCAGTGAAATAGACAGACGGACAGGGAGAAACTGTCTGGTGTTCTTTGCTTTGACTTCCCTTCGCCAATGAAGACAAATTCTGGCTTGTTGTCTTTGTTTTTAGAGTGAGGAGATGGCAGGTTGTTGCTGTAAGTGGAAGACGCAAATGAACGCAGAGCAACAGAGGCAGCATGTGTCTTAAACGAGAAAGAACTGTTTGTTCAAATCTATATTTTTTTGTTTAGATTAAATGTAGAATTTAAATTCAAGAAAAATATACATTGTGCCAAGTCTTATATAAGTGGATGCTTTAAAAGTGCAGAAGGGTCAGAGTTCACATTAAATTGACATTATATCCACCATCTGACAAAATATCATCACAATTTAGTAAATAATTAGGCATTTTAGGAAATGTATGTGTGTTTACATTAAAACATCAGATACATTGAATGTATTTATATATACTGGGATAAGAGGAAGTATCTTTTGGAAGAATAGAGGTCATTCCTTCTGGAGAAATGTATAAGAACCTTGGAGAATCTGAAATAGGAGCATTGAAGCTGTGCTAAAGGCTTCTAGTGGACTATGTGGTGGACATGATAATTATTATCTGTTCATTTGTCAATCATCATAGGTAGTTGGTTTAGCACAGTGCACCATCTATGGGAGATTGCTCCAGTTGTTTGAGTGGAAATGACTTATTGTGCAGCAGTTCAATCCATTTAAAGCAGTGTTAATGGATTTGTGGACACTGGAGGGTAGCGCAACCTGCTTTAAAATACAACGGTGGAACTTCATCAACCAGACCTACTAAAATGTTATAACTCTTTAAAAGCTCCCTCATGGTTTCTGCTAATGGCGCACAGTTTGTCAAGCAGACCACACGGCCAGGAAAAGCTTAAATATCCCTTTTACAATACACTGGGGCAATTTTAGAAGCCATTACTGTAACATCAAAAAAGAAGAAAACTATGGCTTTAAGGATCCTAGATGTCTTATAATTAGACCAAGCACAATGTGCATATGGTTGCATTCTGAAGAGGCTTTTTTATATCAGAATGGCTGTGAGATAAAGGGAGGATAAAAGCTCAGAAATGTGAAAACTTGTGCTAACAGATTCCAGCACACAATCTGACGGATTTACACATGCCATAATCCAAGTGATTTTCAAGAACTGCACGTAATTATTGACAGCCACCCACCACACACATCACAAAGCACACAATGAATGCTGCTTTGTTGGATATCAGCGATGCATTGCTCAATAATACAGATCATAAATTAAGTCCCCTCCTCATTGCAGAGAAGAACATACTGCAACACTGAGTAAATTAAGTAAAAGAAGAGATGAGGTATATATTTGAACATGTAACATCTCAGTACATGCAAGTTCCACATGCTCCATAAACTTGGACAAAAAACATGTTGTGCTAACATGCATATTCTATTTTTTATTTTATATGTTCTAATATACGTAGAGTGGAATTTCAAATAAAGTGAAATGTAATCATGTCCTATTCAAGTCTATCAGTATAGTCATTGACTGACTTACAAAAGAAACAAATGAAAAACAAAAGCCATTTTCCTGGAATCTAAGAAAGCGCAGATGCGACAGGATTAGGGGGATATTTATGTACACAATTACACCTGGCAACTGTCCAGTTTACTCTGCTGACCACAGAACAGCAACAGAGCTAAGAAATGAGAGATGAGTGTTAGGATCTGTTTATTTTATGTTTTATTTTGGAATTGTTTAGGACTGTCGGCTTCCTTTTTTTCATTCAAGGATGTTCACCCCCTGTCTGTTATGTGTGTATTTGTTTCCTGTCTGTGTTTTCCCTCCTGATTCTGTTCACCTGTGTCTTTGTGTTTTCCCTCCCCTCCCCAGCTGTGTCTTGATTGGCCATGTGTGTATTTAAGTTCTTGTTTTCTGTTGGGGTTGTGTGGGTTCCTTTTTGTGCTTAGAGGGAGATAGAGTTCCTGTCTGGTTTTTGTTGATCTTGTTGCCTTGAATAACGTTTTTTTTGCTGTTAAGAATCGCCTGTCTGAACTTGGGTCCTCCCTGCGCTGCTCAACCCTAACAATGAGTCTCATATAACAATTGAACCATCAGTGTTTGCAACAGGATCACTGCAGGTGTTGTAAAAGGCATCCACAAACAGTGAAGACAACATGTTGTTAGCAGTAGAATTAATCATGGCACCAGCAGTGAAAGGAATCAAAAGCACATCCACAAAAAAGTTTTAGAGTCTTTACAACTTACTTTACAGGAAACTGTCAAAAACACTCAACTAACTAAATTAGTTGAACAAGCAAGGTAGCAAAACTCTATTTCCATCAGGTGTTTGACCCTGAAAGGGCAATGGGTTTTTTGACCGCAGGAGGCATTCAAAGTTTGTTATATAGATAGCTCAAAATTATGCATTTTATGATATCAGACTTTTAATCTATACTATACTTGGCTGTACACATTGCAGTTTTTACTTCAACAGTCATTTTCTAATGTTTGTCCTATGGGGCACTACATGCTATTTTTCTGGTTTACTGCAACAACAACAAAAGCATGTTGATGCTCCTTAAACTGCCTCACAGCAGGCGTTGATTAACTGTCTGATTAGGACAGCGATGAAATAGATGTCACCCGTTCAACTGGAACTACGGATCAACGATCTCTCCACTCTTCACTGTGATTACAGAGGTATCATTTGCATTTGTGAGCCAACTAATTATTCATACAGTGTCACTACTACTACTACTACTCTCTTTAAATATGAATTTGACTCAGAACAAAATGCTTCTCCTGTAACACATTTGGATGTGCAGCCTTAAATGCATCATATAACACACAAATATGGCTCTATAAAGCACTTTGCTGCAGTGCCACAGCTGTTTAAGTGACTGATAGAAAAACAGCGAGACTTGTAAGCACCTGTTCCAAAAGAGCTGATATAACACCTCCGTAAGCGATATTCACAGACAGCATCATTTCATTAAGTCTTTGGAAAAGTGAAAAGATTGTGAACATACTGTATGTGTGAGAACCTGTCAGCAGCCTGGAAGTTGTTGCCTCACGTTCCCATTAAATTCAAAATGCAACGCAACAACACACTTTCTTCTCCCGCTGAGAATCACACCCAAAAGAAACACATACTTTATTCATGCCTTTGTTGAAGAATCATTGTACAACACACGGACAAACACAAACAACTAACAGTAACAAGCTGTGGGGGTGCGCTAAACTTTAAGGAGGCCCTTTTATGCTTTTAGGGGTTTTTCTCTTTGTGTGTTAAATCGTTTTTTGTGCATGTAAATGGTCTGCAAACGTAAAGACTCCAAAGTTCCCTCCCGAAACGCCAATATTGGACTTGTTTGTTTGCACTCGTAACATAATTAAATCACTTTGTAACACTTACACTTCTATTGGCTAGCGATCCAACACATTGTTGATGATAGTCGAAGGGGTTGGACATATCTAAGCAGCTGGCCAGCTAACCAATCAGAGCAGACTGGGCTCTGGTTTCAGACAGAGGGTGAAAAGAGGTGCTGCAGCACAGGCAGTATGAGAAAAATAAAGAGCTTTTTGAATTGTTTGACATTCAAAAGGAACAAAATACAAACCTGAAAGCTAGCATAATATTTGCTCTCTAACCCTGGCCACTCTTCTGCAGAGTTGTGTCCATGCTGCATTCCATCAACTCATGGGGCTAACAAAGACACAAAGTATCTGTATTTCGCACACATTTTGAGGATGATGCTCTTTTTTTAAAAACAGATTACCAGCGGGTAAAGGATGTCGTGTATCACTTCAACATCCCACGTCACATGGCCCTATTTGACCCGCTCTCGTTCAGGGATCATGTCTGTGGTGTCTGCAGCAGCGGGAGGTCGGATGTAATCCCAAACTCCGGGCTGCTTGTTGTTGACACTGCCGGGAAGCAGGAGCCCTGAGGTACCCCAGAAGATAACTCCCCCTCAATGATTGAACACAGAGACGAAGTGAAAAAATATGAAGCATGTGATCAATTATTCACCCGGCTCCATGCATTATTGACTTAGCAAGCAGGAACATTTATAGCTACATTGTTGTCTGACCGAAAACAAGAAAAACCTGCAAACACTGCATGTGTATTTCCTTGAACGCCCCTTTAGTTTGCTGAGGAAGGTCAATTGTTTGATTGAGTGTTTGTCTGTTTGATCGCCTTCAATCGCGACACATTTAGTCTAGTTAATTTGTTTTCCTCCCCGCATTGATTACCACGAGCTCTGGGGCAGATCCAGCGAACGGGGCGGCCTATCATCTCCATCATCAATATGCATGTCTGGCTCTCCTGACCTTGAGAGGGTAAACAGACGAGATCAAAACATCTTCCCGAGCACACTTCCCCGGTTGTTTCCTGAGGGCGTTTGGTGATAAATCCCTCTTCCCCTGCGCACAGTAGGTGAACTTGTACAGTAACTGTGTGTGGTTGCATCACCAGGGATTCTGCCGTGCTCCGCTAATGCGATTTGAAGCAGTGAGTTTAAGGAATTTCTAATGAGAGGAGCGTCTTCACAGAAAATCAGTGTAAGCCTCAGGCACATCAAAAGGGGCGTCAGATTTCGAAGGCAAACTGATGAATATTCTGCAAGGCAGCTGTGACTTTGACAAAGACGGGGAAAAAAGTGCCTTTTTGAGTACGTTTTGCCCGCTGCGTGTCAACTCCACAGCAAAGCAGATTCTGTATTTATTAACTAAGAAGACAGGAGTTGAGGCCCAGTGGAACGGTAACCAAGAGACATGTGCAAGATGTGCTGGTGAATTATTATGTAAAAAGACGTGTGTGTGATTGTGGTTATTTGCGTGTGCGTGTTTGCGTGTGCGTGTTTGCGTGTGTGTGTTTGCGTGTGTGTGTGTGTTTTTAATGTTTGATTAATCTTAATGTATACTGTATGTATAATTGGTTAGTACAATAAAGAAAGGATTTGTTTTGGAATTATTTTGTGTTCCGTTTTTTCTTGGGCGGCCCTCAATCCAATATTGGGTACCTAAATTGGCCCTCACTCATCAAAACTTTGAGAACCCCTGTTCTAAAGAGTCTAATATGCAAGTGTTACATAGTGATGTCACTATGTTACGGATGTAAACAAAGGGGTTCAAGTGAGGTGTTTCAGGGCAGTGTGTGGGAGAGAAACTCCCTCTGGAGGGAACATTTGGATTTTAGCCTTTCCAGACCATTCACATACACACAAAACTATATTGCACACTACAGGAAAAATGAACCCCTCAAAAAAAGCTCACAAAAAACAATACATTCTTAAACAGGAATATTATAATATTGTATCTGTGTCTGTTTCTGGAGATAAAAACGTTTTATTAAATTACTGTATGACCAAATAAACGTGCTTCCAAATGCTCTTATAGTTAAACATCTTAAATGAAGTGTTAAGACAAATAGCCATATGTGCCTCGAACAGTCTAAACTATCATCAATCTCCCCATTTAAGACTATATGCACCGACACTGCAGTTTACAATCTCTAACATAATATTTTCATAACGATCACTTTGCTTTTAAGAGGATTTCCACATCCCACAACACTGTACAGCGATCACCTCCCTCGCCTGGCGCGCAGCCCAGGGTTTCTGAGGCAGCAGCATCCTGTGGGAGGGGATCTCTGCCGGGAGCCCAGTCACAAATCACACTGTCAATTGTACACATGTCGAGGGGGGCCACATTGAATCACACCAGGCAATTTCAGAGTTGACTCCATGTTACCAGTGTTTCTTCAGGGGTCATTGGATAAGCTGTCAGCTATAGCGTCACGAAAAGAGCTGAAGTTCACTACATTTGGACCGGACCAAGGGAAAAAATGAGCTTGGTACAAGTTCAAGTTGACATACCTGGAGCTTGAGGACCCTTTCCCTAAAACTAGCCACTCTCTGGGGGCGGCTCGACAAGCACTTTAAATGACATCATCGTGGCCTTGTACAGATCCTATCTTAGAAAGAGATAAAGTGCAGATATTGTGCTCATTTTCAGGTTCAAATTCATATTACATGCCATCATGTTCAAAAAGGTCTTTATTTCCCCCCCTCTGTCTGAAACCAGAGCCCAGTCTGCTCTGATTGGTTAGCCAGGCGGCTCTGTTTTGATTGGTCAACCACTTAGAGATATGATGGAAATGTCCCGCCCTTTAACCTATGACGTACAATGTGTTGTAATGCTAAGTGTTGGGGATGAGAAACTCCCTCTGGAGGGATTTGGAATGTAGTCTTTGCAGACCATTTACATGCACACAATCCTATTCAACACATTAGGGAAAAGGGAAGACCCAAAAAGCATAATAGGGCCTCTTTAAATGGCGGTTATTGAGAGGGGTATGCTAGGTAAAAGGTCCCAATCTACCCCGAGGCATTGCAGTTCTCATGTGTGCGCTGTGCACTCAGCTAAGGCACTACGAGACTGCTCTATAAGTGTAGCATAGACATTATAGCCATTGCCCTTCTGGAGCGTCAAATGTCTTTGTTAGAAAGCCAAACATTTGAGCCATGAAGGTTGGGTCAACAAAATGTGATTCAACATGACAGCACTCTTTATGTTTCCTAATGACGGTCAATGTTTGTTCTTTATAGCTGTGACCATAACCATCCATCCATCTTCTCTCGCTTATCCGTGGTCGGGTCGCGGAGGTAGCAGTTCCAGCAGAGGGCCCCAAATGTTCCTTTCCCTGGCCACATCAACCAGCTCTGACTGGGGGATCCCAAGGCGCTCCCAGGCCAGCGAAGAGATATAATCCCTCCACCTGGTCCTAGGTCTACCCCTTGGTCTCTTCCCAGCTGGACGTGCCTGGAACATCTCCCTAGGAAGGAGCCCAGGTGGCATCCTAACTAGGTGCCCGAACCACCTCAACTGGCTCCTTTCGACGCGAAGGAGGAGCGGTTCAACTCCGAGTCCCTCCCGGATGACTGAACTTCTCACCTTATCCCTAAGGGAGACGCCAGCCACCCTGCGGAGAAAACCCATCTCGGGCCGCTTGTATCCGCGATCTCGTTCGTTCGGTCATGACCCATCCTTCATGACCATAGGTGAGGGTAGGAACGAAAATGGCCCGGTAGACAGAGAGCTTTGCCTTCTGGCTCAGCTCTCTTTTCGTCTCAACGGTGCGGTAAAGCGACTGCAGTACCGCTCCGATTCTCCGGCCCATCTCACGCTCCATTGTTCCCTCACTCGAGAACAAGACCCCGAGATACTTGTGACCAAAACACTTAACCAAATTCATTTTTACTTAAACTGAACCTTAGAAGATACATAGGAAGCAGCCATTTATTCAATGTAGGTAGTAAACATGACATTTGTTTTGATGTGATGCGTTATTCAACGGTTTTTCTAGCAGATGTTCTTCACTGAGACAAGTCATGTTCTGTGTCGGATATCCTTCATATTCATCTCAGTGGAAGAACATTCATAACCAGATGAGGATGATTGATTGATTCTGCAGATGTGATCCATGTTGGAAATGTTCATCTTGGCATGGGGCTGAGCCGATGAAGTGTTAGAGCATTGTGTTCAAAAGTTATGAGATTTGACTGTGTTGTTTTTACATTTTAACTTATGAAGTCATGTGGATAAGACTTGGAGCAATAAACACCCCACTGAGTCTAAATGCTATTTTAAAAGCCGATCTTTGACATATGTCTTCTTTGTTTTTCTCTTGGAAGATGTGAAAGTAAGTGAAAATGAAACACCAGCGTTTCTATAATTAGAAGTGATTTGCGAGTGGTGCTTTTACCTCCTGTGCCTGCAAAAGTAAGAAGGCTTTAAAAGCTTGTTCTCAGACAATCATAACAAACAGGTTTCATAATTCTTCCGATTTAGTTTGAAGTTTTTGTTTGAAATGTTTGATTTCTCTGTCAGGTCATCTGAAACATCTCGGCACAGATCGGTGATCAAAGAGAAACGTTTTCTTTCAACACAATGTTAGCTTTAGCCCAATAAAGGTAGGATTTTCTGACAGCATCTCGGAGAAAGTGGAGCACACAAATAAAAACATTCCAAAAATAAAGCCATCACAGCTTTGCTTTAGTGCAGGGGTGTCAAACTCAAGGCCCGGGGGCCAAATCCGGCCCGTGACTTCATTTTCTGTGGCCTGCAAGAGCTGGCAAATAATATGATATGTTTATTACGGTTACATGCCGAATTACAGAAGCACGTTGCTCATAAACTACATGTCCCACAATGCATCTGAAATTAGAATTTGTTCTCAGATTTTGACTTTCTTTCTTCAAAATACTCCCTTTCTCTTAGAATTGGCCTTTTTCTCCGAATCTGAATTTTTTTTTCAAATGTAATTTCTTTTAACTTTTTTTCCAGAATGTGGCTTTTCTTTTAAAATCATTTTGTGACATTCTCACTGAAGAGACTTGCAATTATTTGCCCTAGACTTCTGCTTTCAGACGTAGTTAATTATTAAGTTATTACCCTATCTGATATTAATCCAATGCAGAGGCAATAATGTAATATAATACATTATTTTATATATATTAAATATTTATATATGTATTTTTATATAGTCTTATATATATATATAAAACTGGCCCTTTGAGTGCAACCATGATGCTGATGTGGCCGAGATGAAATTGAGTTTGCCACCCCTGCTTATCCATTTAATTTATTGTCAAAAGCGTTGCTGTTTGTACTGACAGGGCCTTGAATTCTTCTTAATGCTGTCAATCGATTAAAAACGTATCATGATTAATCACAAGTTTAAATTAACTTACATTTGGGGGAGGTCAAACAAATACTGTACACGTGTGGTGTTGTAATAAAGAAATGTGAGGGTGTTTGACCTTATTATAACATGATTTCTGAATGATGGTCATGAATTACATGAATTGATGCAATGGCACTGCATATTTAAGAGATTGCATAATATCATGAGATAAGGCAAAGGCCAAATAAATCAGACTTTTCTTTAAACTTGGCTATTTTATTCTAAGTCAAACATTTAGATTTTAACAATCTGAAAAAAGAAAATCAGCAAAGTATCCTCAAATTAACATTCAGGAGTCCCTTCTTTAACAAGGCTCACATAACTGTTGGTATTGTCTTAACCTCAGCTGTGAAATAGCTATAGCTGTTAAGTTCCCTAAAACTCTAGCGTATATGGGAAGGAACAAAATAATGAAAAAGAAGAAGAGGAAAAGAGAGAACTGCATCGTCAATCAAAATATGTTGGTTAATAACTTGAAGAAAACCTGAGGACAACTTTCTCAAAGAACAGAAAGCATCATTTGTACAACCAGATGGAACAACAAAACAAGTAAACAACGTGTTGATGTGGCCCATCCCCTCACAACTCAATACTATTGAATTTCTCCCACACAGACAATGCAACACACTGCATGCAGACGTCTAAGCAGACAGAGAAGAGAGCAGCTTTCCTCCGCCCTTTATCCGGGACCTGACACACACACACACACACACACACACACACACACACACACACGCACGCACGCACGCACGCACGCACGCACGCACGCACGCACGCACGCACACA
>CALSBZ010004406.1:86110-132207 GCA_943591055.1 Gobionotothen gibberifrons
GCTTGTTTGTTCGCCGCTTCTCCAACGCCTCAGAGTTTTTATCTGCTTTTAAGCTGCTTTTAAGCTATAGTTACATGGCTAAACTTATAGTCTGTTCAACCAGTGTTTTTATATCTTAAACCTCGTGATTATTGACGGTTTTTGACCTAACGGCTGTCGGGACTCACCTGCTGTATCGCCCAAATTCGCTGACTATCTCCGGCTGACTGCTTGCCTCTCTCCCGCTACCAGTGTGATAGCAGGCGGACCCCCCAGCCTCTGTTTTCATTCCCGGACGTGAGTTATACTAACGGGATAGTTTTCCAGCTGTCTCGTTGCTGTTAGCCCCCGCTGCTAAGCACCGCTACCAAACTTCTTCGGCGGCCAACCTGTTGACATGCTGAGGTTTTCCATTCCCCAACTCCTGAGTTTCAACCACTCCAACGCTCCAACATGCACCTCAGTCATTAAACAACTTGGACTTCTTCGTCGGCATCGCTATATCCACCGAAGCCAAAGAAGAAGACACACTGTATATTCCCAGCACGGAGATGGAGAAATTCCATCCATCCTCTCTGTCTGCCGTCGTGTCGCACATCTGACGCGTCATCAGAGCCCGGTAACGGTGGGGTCAAATCACGCCAGAAACATCGCGAGACCGCTGTTTGAATACACGGAGAGCATCGCGAGACCGTCACACACGATGGAGTCTGGAAAACGTGGAGTGGATTACAGCCTACTCCGGCCCCTACAGAGACTCACCACATCTTATAAAGCCAAAATAGAACTTCTGAATACACAATCCCTCAGTAATAAAGCATCCTTCTTTCAAGACCACATCATTGATGAGAAAATGGACTTCATGTGCCTCACGGAAACCTGGCATCAGCCAGAGGTTTACTCCACCCTCAATGAAGCTTGCCCTCCTGGCTACATCTACTTGGAAAAAGCCCGCAGCACTGGTCGTGGTGGAGGCCTAGCTGTTATCTACCGAAAGGAATTGGAACTGTCACTCCTGCCCCTGCCTGTATTGTCCTCCTTTGAATGCCTTGCATTTAAATGTAAACCCCCCTTCCCCCTGACAATACTTCTGATCTACCGGCCACCCAAACCCAATTCAGCTTTCATCCCAGAGATACAAGACCTTCTCACTACGCTATGCACAACCTCTGCTAATATTATCATACTTGGAGATATCAATATTCATGTTGACTCCCCCTCCTGCAACTTTGCCACTGAGTTTCTGCTACTTCTGGACTGCCTCAATCTCACACAGCATGTTGATGTCCCCACACACGCCAAGGGCCACACGCTCGACCTGGTCATCACAAACTCCGCCCCCATCAGCAATCTGCTAGTGTATGACCTGGGGGTGTCTGACCACAAGACCATCTCTATGGAGCTGTTTTTCCAGTCCCCACTCAGCAAGCCCAGACGCCAAATCCGCTTCAGGAACCTGAGGAACATCAACCCGGACACCATGACCCTGGACCTCCAGCATCTTTCCTCCGCCAACATCTCATCAGTAAATGAGTCAGTGGCATATTACAACCACTCCCTTAAAAGTCTCCTTGATCTGCACGCCCCCCTCAAAACCAGGATGGTCACCTTCTCGCGCTCAGCCCCTTGGTACACCGGCGAGCTGCGGAGTATGAAGACAGCTGGGCGTGTCCTTGAGCGGCGGCTCAAGGCTTCAGGACTCACTGTTCACCGGTTAGCCTACCGTGAACACCAGAAGGCCTACGCACAGTCCCTCAGAGATGCACGGTCCCAGTACTACTCCTCCATTATCAACAACAGTACTGGAAACTCCAAGCAACTCTTCTCCACCATCAACCACCTCCTCAAACCCCAAAGTCCTCTACACTCCGACTCCACTGAGAAGCAGTGCTGCAACTTCGCCGCATTCTTCATAAATAAAGTTGACACCATCCGCTCCATCCTCTCTAGCCCCTCTTCACCTCCAGTTCCAACTGCTGACCCACAGTCTGGGACAACCCAGCTTCTTCACTGTTTCACGGACATATCTCAGCGAGAGGTTGAGGGCATCGTTAGGAGGATGAAGCCCTCCACCTGTGTCCTGGACCCCCTTCCGTCAGCTCTGGTGAAATCGTACATCTGTACCATGAGCCCCATGATCACTAAGATCATAAACCTCTCTCTCCAGGCTGGCCATGTCCCCTCTGCCCTAAAAACCGCTGTCATCAAACCTCGTCTCAAAAAACCCTCCCTTGATCCAGGAGTCCTGGCCAACTACAGACCCATTTCCAACCTTCCATTTCTATCAAAGGTGCTGGAAAAACTAGTTGCTGCTCAGCTCCATGACCACCTAAACTCCAACAACCTATTTGAGAAGTTCCAGTCTGGTTTCCGCTCAGGCCATAGCACAGAAACTGCCCTGGTCAGGGTCACCAACGACCTGCTGATGACGGCTGATGCTGGCTCTCCCTCTCTCCTCATCCTCCTCGATCTCACTGCCGCTTTCGACACCGTGGATCACGGCATCCTCCTCCATCGTCTGCACTCCACCATCGGACTCTCTGACTCTCCCCTTGACTGGTTCAGATCATACCTCACCGGGAGAACAGAGTACGTCTCCTTGGGCGAGGCTGAGTCGGGAGCCCACGACGTCACCTGTGGTGTCCCTCAAGGATCAGTTCTCGGCCCCACCCTTTTCACACTCTACATGCTCCCCCTTGGCTCTATCATCAGCCGACATGGAGTGTCGTTCCATTGTTACGCTGATGACACCCAATTGTACCTCAGGATCAACCCTACCTCCTCTGCAGCCCTGCCTTCACCCACACTCACTGCCTGCCTGGAGGAGATACAGGCGTGGATGAAGCAAAACTTCCTGAAACTGAACAGCTCCAAGACCGAAGCCATTATAGTTGGCACCCCACACCAGGTTCGGTCATCCACCATCACCACCATCACCTTCTCCGGCCAGGACATTACTCTCTCCTCAACAGTCACCAACCTGGGTGTGAAAATGGATGCCCATCTGACCTTTGAGGCCCACATTAAACAGCTGTGCAAGAACTCCTTCTATCACCTCAGGAACATCGCCAAACTCCGCCCCACACTCACTCTGTCTGACGCAGAAAAGCTAGTCCACGCCTTTGTCTCCTCCAGGCTGGACTACTGCAATGCACTCCTCATCGGGATCCCTAACAAAAGCATCCAGAAGCTCCAATACATTCAGAACAGCGCTGCTAGGATCCTGATGAGGGTGCGCAAATATGATCACATCACCCCCATCCTTAAAACACTACACTGGCTCCCCGTGGAACTGAGGATCGAATTCAAGGTCTCCGTCCTCACTCACCAGTGTATCCATGGAACTGCCCCACCCTACCTCAAAGAACTCCTCACCCCCCACACCTCCCTGCGGAACACCCGCTCCAGCAACTCCAACATCCTCAAACCCCCCAGGACTAAGCTCCGCACTATGGGAGACCGGGCCTTCTGCTCGGCTGCCCCCAGTCTGTGGAATGCTCTCCCCGACCACATGAGAGCACCACAGACCGTGGAGGCCTTCAAAAAAGGCCTCAAAACCCATCTATTTAATAGAGCTTTTCCCTAGACCTTTTATTTATTACCACCCTTTTATTTTATTTTTTAAAAATATTTTTATTGTTTGTTTTTATTGCTTTTTTATTTAATTCTACCGTGTTGTGTATTGTTTTTATACTGTTCATGCCCACTGCCTGTAGCACTTCGGGATTTGAAGTCAGATATGAAGTGCTTTATAAATTAAACCCATTATTATTATTATTATTATTACAAATACTAATCTTCTGATGGTAATCATTTAAAATGCATTTACAGGAATAATACAAAGGTTTATAGCGCTGGTCATTTGAATTGAGAGGTTTCAATTATATTCAGCTTTACATGTATGGTATGTGAAAAATGTTTGTTCCAACTGCTTTTAAACATGTTAAGCATCTTTCCGATAAGCAATCTGGACCCATTATAATAACAGGCCTATTATTATAGTAATAGATTGGTCCAGATTTAAGGGTTATTTCTAAGCTACATTTTCAGTTTGGAGAAGGTCTGGAGAAAGCCATCTTTATTCAGTGGCTTTTACAATAACATAATCGTAGCAAACTGTATGTAAAAGGTCTTCAGTCTGTCTTTGCACAATGTCATTGTCCTGAGACAATTCATTTGAGAGTTTTTAACAATCATCTATGTATGCATTAAAGGTACTGCCTTCAGCTCACCAAGAGAATCTTTCCCGATGGGCTCCAGCCCCACTTACCTGTGGGGTACCTCAAGGGTTCATTCTGGGTCTTCTCTTGTTCCCATTGTATAGGCTGAACATGGAATGCCTTTAAATAAACAACATAATTCCCTTTTATTGTTTTGATGACAATTTAAGATATTATTTGCCAAAAAAATAGTAGGTTACCCTTTAGCCTTTTCTGAAGTGTTGGATGGATTCAAACATTCTCAATGTTTTTTTAAATAAGACTGTAGTTGTTATGTTTGGTAAACAGACCAATTAAATGTCTCTTTTGGTATTCTTGGCCATTTATTTCCTCAAAAATAAAAATGTTGTTAAGAATCTTGGCATAATGTTGGACAGCTTTCCCAAGGCTTATCTAGCTCCAAAACATCTTTATAGAATTATTCATGCCTTTATTACCTCAGCGTCGTGTAACTTTTTGATTTGGAAGTGTCATCAGTCATCGTCAGTCTGCTTAACATTTGGTTTCTAAGTCTGATCTGTTTATGACAAAAGGAAAGTTTAAAAGAGATTCTGGCAGAATGTATTTATTAAAACCAATTTCATTTTTGAAACAGGTGGGGAACACATTTTTGCCAGGATCTGCAGGGGACGCTGCAGTGGTCTTAAAACGTTACCCTCTGTGGTGGGAAAGCATCTTTGATTAATGTGTTTCCTTCGAAAAAGAGCGCAAGACTGTACATTATTTTAAAGCCAGACTCTTGTGACATTATATTGTTGTCCAATGGTATTGATCATTTCATTGTTGCAGCTATATAATCTTCACTATGGTATATTACAGCTGGCAGGCCTTATGATCACAAGCTGTTTCCAACCTATATAGCTCACTATTAACCATTTATCCAATCAATACATTGCAACTACCTTTCAGATTGACAACTGTGTTGTTGAGAAAGACCTAACAAAGCAAAAAATCATTCAGAGATAAGAAAAGAAAGACATTATAACACATCTCAAGTCTAAGGAACATTGAAGAAAATTGGTTGGACTATCATGGGGAGCAGATAGAAAAAGAAGTGCAAGGTGCTTGAGAACCGTGTAAAACAGAGAGGAAAGTCATGTAGTGATACTGTATCATGTGATCAAATGTATTCATAATTTAATTCTAGAGTTTTCAGTTCATTTTCAGGTTCTTGTGTATTTTCTGCCTCTACTGTGACATGTCTCTAAGCTTTAAGGTTTAAAAAGGTCGTTGTTTTTCTCATGATGCCTGAAGAGAAAAGACAAAACTCCCGCTGGAGGGAAATTTGGGATTTGAGCCTTTGCAGACCATTTACATGCTCAACAATCTATAATAGGGCCTTTCTTTAAATTATGTGACTTTGCCGTTAAAAGCCTTTTTGAAACACTTTATTTTACAGCCTAAAAAGTATAGTGTGATAGAGTGTGATAAGAAAATTACCATTTCAGCTCTTAGACGTTTTCTTTTTGTTATTTTTTTCAGGCAAGCCTGGAGAACACTTCCACCGGAGGAAACTCAATTGCGTTATGAGTGAATCCACGAGCTGTCAGTCAACTCTCTCCCCACTCTGTGAAGCACCTGGGGACGCTGCAGTGTTTGTCCTTTAAGCGTTAGTCATCCAGCTGCAGGCACGTGCACACATAGACATCAAAGTGGGCTTGAGCCCCTGCCCTCTTTCTTCCTCCAGAGAAAGTGCCCTTTTTTCCCACTTTTTTTATTTTGTTATAAATGAATATATATCTACTGCTGTTTGCGCACAGTTTCCCTTTCCAAAAATATATTTATTGAATACAAAATAAAAAGATCAGGTCGGGAGATTAGACTGTGAAGTTCCGATGCTCTCTCTACCCTCCCTCCCTCCCCCCACGTCTCCTGCACAGCGGTGCGGACATCGGCAGTCCCTTCAGACAGACGGGTAGTAGCAGCACCTCCCACTTTACTCTCCCATGTTATGCCCGCTTTTCTTGGTTTATTTTGAAGGTGAGTGGTGATGAACAAATGACTAAACTGCCAGTGCCTCAAGTTTACAGCTAATTAGCTAAAATACAATAACAAATATAGTTAACTAGTAGGCTACTAGCTAATGGATAACTTAGCTCAAGGTTTAGCTAAGGCAATGTATCATGGGCATACAGGCTAATGTACTGTACTTAGGGGAGACACTTAAAATGAATACAGTAAAATGTGTATCTAATACATACTTGTCAACCCTCCCGTTTTTAGCGGGAGACTCCCGATTTCATGGCCCTCTCCCGGTTTCCTCCCGGGGTCATATTTCTCCCGCATTTCTCCCGATTTCTGACAAAATCTGATTTACTCAGGACTGTTTCCACTCGGACTTTAATACAGCTACACCTTTGTTTGGTTTCCATGGTAACACGCCTCTTTAGCAACTGAAAGTCTGAGAGGGTGAGGAAGATTGTCACAGAAAACAGAACAATAATCGACAACTCCACCCTCTGCTCACTCCTTTCCTGTTAAATACAGGTCCCAGCCCACACATATGCTCCATTAAGCATGGTGCTTCAGGCCGCAAGGCAGTGCATTTACAACTACAAGAAGCATGTTAATGTTAATCTAATACAGCTCCGGCGATCCACTACCACCCCCCCCCCCCCCCCCCGCTGTGGTTTTGAAATGCTCCCGATTTCTGAGGTCTCAAGGTTGGTAAGTATGATCTAATAACGTCATCACAATCGCCACATTGATATGCAAATTAGGCGTTAAATAGGCTTAATTAAAATGCGATAATTTGCATGCAGTTACCAAGGCAGGCATTGCAGGTGAAAAGGATCAAACAAAAAAACACATCACCTCACAACTTCCCCAGATAGTTACTTACATCAAGTCAGTATTTTCCCCTGAAATGTTATGTTTAAATGCAGATTAGCTTTAAATCTATAGATGAATTCAGACATGGTAGTACACCATTTATATGTGTTTCTTGGAAGTTTTATTTCCATGTGAAGTGGAAGAAAACATGGAAGCAAAATAGACCAAAATAACAAGTAGGCTACATGAAAAAACGATCTTGTTGCCTGTAATGTCCTTAAACAATAACTTCATCATTTTGATTGTTGGCTGCTATTAATTGTACTAGTTTGTTGTTTGCGCTTGTGCGTAGTGAATACTAAAGAAGACTATTGTCTCTGTGTTAGCTGATTATTTTGGAGAGTTCTGTTGAGTATTAAACAATTGCGTGACTGTGAGGGTTTCAAATAAATTGGTCAGTAAGCCAGAGATGTGCAACTATATTTAACTTTTTGTTTTAAAACATTTTTTTATAAATGATTATGGGAAGTGCCCTTTTTCTCACTTGAGCACCTGCCCCCCAAAATGTCTGTGCACGTCCCTGTCCAGCTGTCACAAAGTCTCTAATAAGGACAAATTGAGGGCATTTGTTGCGTGTACATTTTTGTTAGATTGTCTGTGCAGCTTAGTCACGGAGTAAGAGACAGAAAGGACGTTGTAGCCCAGACACTCACAGCCAATTAGAAATATGTTGGATTTTGCTCTTGTGACACATGATCACATGACATAAGTTACAATGACATGTTATGGCACATATGTTAATCACTTGGACAAGACAATGCAATTACCCTTGAAAAATGTCTTTCTGCCCGTCACCTGATAATCCCCCTTGTCGATTGAAGAATGAGGAAACGTTTTGGTGTCAGAAAACAAGATGAACTGCAGACAAACAGAGGTGTCTGAGCCCTTTAACCTGTTTAGCCCGAGAGCCCCCGGTAGGGGGGGCTGCGGATTTTCTTTTCACGAAACTGTGTCTCAGGGCTTCTTAATATTTAAAAACCTATTAATGCGTCATACCAGATGAACGGGAAGAAACTCAGCTAACTGACAATATGAAAAATGTTTACCAAAACAAAACACAAGTTTCATAAGATGACTCTAAATGACTCTCTGAGCGAAAAAATGCAAACGCACTTAGCACAGAACTCAAGGTAAAAATACCCTTATTACTTATCGTAACTGCACACACAAGATATCAGATTAAAAGAGAGATTATATAGGTATTAGTATCATCACTGATGGGGGAAGCAAACACAGACATCACAACACGTAGCATTACGGAGCAAACACGGGAGATCGTCTCACCTTAGCTGTTATTCTGATCAAAAGTCGTGTTCAATGGCATTAAAACAATAAAAACGCGGCTGAAGGTTAATACATAGGTTAATCCAATGTGTCTGTCACTTCGAACAAATTATTGATAATCCATAATTCAATTTTTATGTAGAAATCAGAGATTTCATATTAGCTGATAATGATAATCAGAGTGTATCGCAGCTTCCGGTTCCTGGGCATTCTGGCTACGCATCACTCATTCACCAATGGGTAATGTTTAGATGGATTTTAGGAACCTCCCTTCGATTCCATTGGCTCTAACTGTTAAAAAGAGATGTCAATCATCAAAATCGAACGAGGGGGGCCAGAGATATGGAAAATGCACCCAAATGACCCCAGAAGTGGTTTTTTTTTTGTAAATCTCTCTAAAAAGGTCAAACTTCCTTTGTTTTGCATCAATCTTGATACAGGGTACTTATTATATGTTATAGTTTTTAGGCTTTTAGTCTACTATCCCATCATTCAAGGGTGGTTTTCACTATAAGTAATTTCTTTTTGGACGGACGGACAATATAATTTACATTTTTTTACTATGTTCAATCTGAATTTACTTTAAAATTAAAATATCTATATTGATTCTGACACTTCTACATCCAACTCACAGATGTAACCTTGCTTTGAGAAAAAAGATAATTAATGTATCCCTTTTAGAAGTGAAGATATGGTCATTTGTTCTGGGAATGTCATTTTCGAGCCTGAGACCTGAAAAACAGGCTCAGGGCTTAACAGAGTGCTAAGAAGTGTTTGAACTTTAAATCCAAAGGAATATTTTCCCCAACAAGTAGAACGGTGCTGGGATGAAGGGAAACAGAAATGTTAAAAGACAGTTTATTTGGCAACACCACAGAGGTCTCTCCTCAGGGGTTGAGAGCAAAAATGTAAACATGTTGAAACATTGATCACTGAGTATCAAGCTGCATATTTGAAGATATATATTTGAATCACAGACACATGTTGTGTAATCACTGACTATTATGACCAACAACAATCAGATATCTTTTACATATAATCATATAATATTGTAGCAAACTAGATTGAAGATTCACATTTAATGGATAAGATACATATTTACAAGATAAACTACATTCTCATATGAGTGAAACACTTTAAAATCATACAGTATTTAGATGAATTTCTGAAAACATTTCACAAAAACACCCTTGACTAAAATGTAACATTCAATGAAATATATGCACCAACTGTAATGCAAATGGCATGTCCATTTCTTTATACGTGTTAATTCTTTCGAGAAAATATCCTGATGAATATTGTGCTGTGGTTCCTGAATAAAAGTGTTGTCTGAGAAAATAAGAAACTTGCTACTTAGGCAAACAGTGTTGTGTGCAAATGCTAAGGTCAATGCTGTCCCAAACAGGTCTGAACAGTAAAGTCGGTGCATTCTCTTCAATGGCCACCACGTGCGGCTACAAAGTGGTTGCAAAAAGATGTCAGATTGTATAGAAGTCAGTGAGAAAATGACACTATTTCTTAGTTGATTTATGTAAAAAAAATTACTTAGAGTACAATAGACATAAAGAAGGATATGCTTTATTGGGTGGCTACCCTGAGGTTGACAAGACGCAACCACGTTGTCAGGTTTGGGTGTTCGTCCCTGTTTCCAAATGTTAACCCTGTCACAATTTGTTTTCAGTGCATTAATTGTAACATTGTCTTGTTTACTGTCCGGTTGTACTTCCCCCCTCCTTTGACACTTACAGTTCCTTCTTTTTATATACAGTCTTTGGAGGGGAGCAGGGATTTCTGGTATGAGAAAACCTAGAGAGGTGACCTTGATGAAAGCCACAAACATAAACTTGTATGTCTATGTCCAACCCAGTCTCACGGCATTTCGTGTTATAGTCGCGAAATTAATTTAATTTATTGATTCGTGTTCACCAACACGACTTACGCATTTTTTTTGTTGTCTCACAACGAAAAAGCAATGTATTTCTATTGGTAGTATGTTTCGTGCCTGCACCACGTCTTTTTGTCCGGTCGGGTCTTGGAATACCAGAAGCTGTGTGTTTCATAAAAACATTTTCTATCCCTTTTATTTTAAATTGTATAATGTCGGAGTTTTTTTGCCGTCCGCGAGGAAAATAAATGGGGCTCAGAGCCTCAGAATACTGAAATCTGTATTTTTTCAAATCTGTTGTTCCTTGTAATTTGTTATTATTTACGTTGGTTTTAAAATCGCTCTGTGTGACACGAAAAAAATTGCGAAATTGTGTTGGTGAACATGAATCAATAGATTCATTTCGTGACTCATGAAATGCCGTGAGACTGTGTTGCTATGTCAGAGTACATGCAGATCTTTCGTAGGTATATTGATAACCATGTTAACCATTTTAGTTTAGGTGTGTTTTTATGCTTACAAATAAACATACATGAGGCTGAGCCAGTGATTCACCACCAACCATACATCCAATGGCACACTTAAAGTGGACCTATCATGCAAAATGCACTTTTGTAGGTCTTTTATACATGAATATGTCCCCGGTGTGTCAGGGAACTCACCAAGTGTCCGAAAACACAACCCTCTCTCTTTTCCTCCATACCCAAATCTCTAAAAACGGGGCTGCAACGGATCTGATACAGACTGATACAGATTTGAAATTGTTCTGATGTCAGAAACGGGGTCCTCCGCCTATATGGGCAACTCTCCACCTATCAGGGGAATGAGAGGTTGCGTGGCATGGTAACAGCATGGTAACAGCATGGTAACAGCATGGTAACATGACGCTCGTGCCTTGCCTCCTCCTTTGCAGGGGGGCGTGGTCAGCTGCAGCTCATTTGCCACAGACTCAGCCCTTGCAAAAACAGGGCTGGAATAGAGCAAATAGAGCGAAATGAGGCGTGGCTAAAATGCATCATCTGTTTTGTATTTTGAAAAAAAAACTTGACAGACATGTTTTATATAGGTATGGCCCTACAATATGTTATTCAAATATAGCATGATAGGTCCCCTTTAATCCAAACAAGATTACTGAGCAATTGTTATAAAAATAACTTCAGTTAAATAGACGTAAAACAGAATGTGTTTCTTTGAAGAGAATGCTAGCTATAAAAAACACATGTTGGCACAATGGCACTGGCAGCAGGATGGAAAATATCTCTGGAACCATCTGACCAGTATAATATTCATTTGTATATAATACTATAATTATAATGTACTATATACCCGGGCTTCTCAACATTTTTGAAAGGTATGGCCGTTATCTGAAAATCTCAAAAGACCACCTTCCTAAATAAATAAGGGGAAACATTTTTTCCCAAAAAAGGAGAACGAATAAACTGAGCAGTGTGTTATGCTCCTGTGAGCTCCAACTATCGTATTCAATTATTAATCGAAATGTAATGTATTCAGGGTCATATTTCCTTGGATATTTTACTCGTGTTCAATTGTCTCCCATATTCATATTTCATTAAAATATATATATATATACAGTATTTAGCATTCAGAGAACGTTGGATAGGTAACACGTTTTCTCTACCTGATAATGTGTCACGTTGCTGATACTTTTATTCGACTTTTATTTATATGAACTCTTGAGCAAATGTAGGTATAAAAAAAAGACCAGCGCCAGCTAAGAAAAGCTGCAATAAATTACAATTTGACAATTAAACTGTTAAAGAAATACAAAACCAACCTTTCCATTTTTGTAGGTTCTAATCAGACACTAAATCTATTTGCAAGACAATCCTCTTGCCACTAATGCATATTGAATTGACAATTTTAAAATGTAACTGTATTACATAAACCTTTTTTTGTACAATATACTGCCTCCATCCAGGGAGTGATTGGTCAAAAATGTACGACGTTGAGTTCATCAACCTTATGCAATGTTCTCACTTATCTCAATCTCAAAATGATTGTTTCATGTAAATGACCTTTTAAGCACCAATGCTATTAGTTTGAAGATTAGCTGCTTACAAAAAAAAAAGAGCCCAGGATGTAGAATCCTTTTTTATCCTATTTTACCTGAGTACCCAAATGACCTTGCTCAACCCTAGTGTTGAGAGGCCAATTGGAAAAGCTCCTGGTGCTCCCAATGCTCATTCAGAATATGGCTGAGGCTGATGGGAATAGTTAGTTGTGCAGGTAGTTGGTTGTACACCGAAGATATTGAAAAATATAAGATTGACCTGATGATGCAACAAAGGAAAAAGTCAGGGATCACCAAAAATATTACAATTCATCCCCTTGGAACCATTCATGCATTCAACAGTTGTGAGGACATGTCACTCAAAACCACAAAATGTCATTTTCATATTGACAGGAGAAGAAAGGTCTGGAGATCAACAGAGTCATGGATTCATCCTCAGGGAAACATGAATGCCATGAAATCTTTTTGTAACTATTGAGATGTCAACATGATTCGAAAACTTTGAACTGCTGGTAGCGCTAACGAAATCAGTCAACGTATTCATCTTCTGGAAACCTGAATGTCTGTACAAAAAATGGGAATCCATCCACTAGTGTCAGTCTGGACCAAAGTGGTGGAACAACCAATGGATAAACCACCATCTCTAGAACCACACCACTATGGTTTTCAAAAAAAAGTAAAACAATCGTTCAATGTTTTTGAAGAATGTGTAAAGTAATACCGACTCTCCCTGAGGTTTCTCCCATGTTCCCCTTTAAACTGTGGGTTTTCTCCGGAAGTTTTTCCTTGTACGATGTGAGGGTCTAAGGACAGAGGATGTCGTATTGTCATACTGTACAAACTGTGAAGTCCACTGAGACAAATGTAACATTTGTGATATTGGGCTATATAAATAAACATTGATTCATTGATTGATAGCAAGTGTTCCATTGTAATATCCCTGTAAAGACTTATTGTGTGTGTTTTACTTCAAAAATATTGTTCACTATAATATACTGTAACTACACTGACGTCTTCGTCACACTTATTAGACAATGACAATACCGTATAGTCTTTCTTGTTCGAAAAACCATGCTGTCCTGAGGTGAGTTTAAGAGTCCAAGGGGTCCGGACGTCTGCTCTCTGACAGACTCTTGAGGCTGATGTACAGGGAGCTGACCATGGTGGCCTCCTCCTGGATGGACTCCTTCAGGTCGGGCTGACCCGCACACATCAGGGCCACCAGGGTCTTTGGCAGCTTCCCGCTGAACAGCAGGTAGATGACGGGGTTCGCACAGCTGTTCAGACTGGCCAGCAGCATCAGGATGGTGAAGGTAGCAGCTGGAAGAAACAAAAGAAGTACAATATTTAACTTTCCCTGTCATTCCTTTTGGAGGTAACATTTTAATTGCGATTACATTTGCAGTTCTGTATGGAGGGAGGGAGGGAGGGAGGGAGGTGTCAACTATTGACAACACTCATACTCCTGTGGTTGGTTTTTGGCTCTGTATCTATTTCAAAGTTGCTATGATGTTGAAGAGAAAGTCAAATAAAGTTTCACAAAATAATCTCTGGGGCAGACATACATTTATAATTTTTTAAGACATAAGAGAACATATCTGTATATAGTTACAAATCCTAAAACACTGCAAGAATAAAATCAGTGCACACATTGTGAAAGAGATAAGGACATCAGAAAAAGAAAGTTTGTTGTACTGTGTTTGGTGAATGTTTTATTTGCCAGTGGCAAAGAAAGAAAAAAAGGAAAATGTAAAAACATATAATGGACAATAAAGTATTCTGAATCTGAAAAGTATGTTCAAAATAGCCTAAATAGAAAAGCTGGTTTAGCTATAGACTACGGCTTATTCAATGGCTACCAACATATTTCATATTTATTCATGTTGTGAGATACCAAACCCTGTCCTTTTTCTCTGAGCAGGTGCCTCCTTTTCTGAACCTACCCCAATGTATTCAACATTAAGTCAACATTACTGATGATAACTTATTAAAACTCATTGGGTGTACAGCAGCGGAAGTCAATCAGATATATTGTGATATTTGGATTTCCTCATATTTCATAATGGGATATCTCTATTGATTGAATCATCTTTACTTTGTATCCTCATGCCTTGTGTGTTTTTCCTGTACCAAAAACTAAACAAATGTTATATTTGTTGATGTCGTGAGATCCAAAACCCTGTCCTCTTACTCTGAGTGGGCGCCTCCACGTCCCACACGGACCAAAGCTGCACGGTGAAGAAAGGCGCCCAGCAGAGGATGTAAGCGAACACGATCACCACGGTCATCTTCACCGTCTTCACCCTCGCTTTAGACACCCCCGCCACGCTGCTGGCCCGCGAGGACAGCGGCTTCCTGACCTTCCCTGCGCCCTGCTGCGTCTTCATGTAGAAGTTAATGTACACAGTGCGGCAGATGCGCACCTGACACACGATCACCATGAGAATGGGCAGCACGAATATCACCAGAGTGGTCCACGTCACGTAGGCTCTGGGACCCCATGGTTTAATGAACTGAGCCCAGCAATCGTACACACCGGGGGCCACCTCCACCCGGGAGAAGATGAAGATCTGCGGGAGGCTACCGATGAGAGAGGCGCACCAGGCGGCGCAAACTGGACCGTTCCAGCGTGCCCTGCGCCTCTGGAAAGTCACCATGGGTTTGCAGATGGCTTGATATCTGTCTATGGTCATCACTACAATCATATAAGTAGATGCAAACATCCCGACCACCTGCAGATACTTCACAATGCGACACAATACGTCCGGTCCCACGAACCGGTCAGTGATGTCCCACATGAGTTGCGGGCAAACTTGGAAAAATGTGACCACAAGGTCGGCGACGCACAGGTGGAGGACGAAGACACGCATCCTGGAGAGCTGCTTCCTCCGCTTCCACAGCACCAGCAGCAGCCCGAAGTTTAGGATCCCCGCGGTGATGAAGATGATGGACAGGAGAGCTATTTCCACCCGAGCCAAGCGCTCATCCCGCGGATCATCGTCAGAGAGTGCGTCCTCCAAAGTGATGTTACTGATGTTTACAAAGAACCAAGACATGCTTAAAAGTAGCTTTTATAAACCATTACAGGGTAATCCAGATGAAGTGGGGCATTTAAATATAAAAATTGATAAGCAGGCAGCCTGGAATATGACTTTAAATATGACATTAAAAAGGGAAATTCGTTGAAAAAAATCGTTATGGCCGTTTAGTGGTAGAATGACACATGTTGAGGGTCTCCAGGCAGAGAGTAAACTAGGTAGGATAGGAGAGCAGAGGGCTTTATATCTCCTCTTCTCTGCAGGAGGGAGGAGCAACCTCTCCCCAGCACAGAAAACACTTCCCACAGCATCAAACACACACACTGTATTCTGCACTGCATGCACCTCAACACAACAATCACCATTTCAGTCTTTTCAATAAAAAGTACAACCTATTTATAGAGCATGTTCTTTTCAGAAATGATACACATCTGCAGTTCAACTGAGGAGACAAAACCAAACTTATATATCAAATTATATAAAAAGCTGTTTCTAGTACACACTTGTCCTCATATGCTGCCCACAAGAGCATTTTGTGATCTCTTTATATGGTGATGGAGAACAAAATAGGGCCACTTTAGAATGAAATCAGCAGCTCTGATCGTCATAATTCTTGTCGTGTCCGTTTTTTTCAAACTAAAATGTCTCAATCAATACCCTTGAAGAGCACAATTACAGCAGCCAAACCATTATGGTGCGACAGGACAAAAGCACGTCCACTTTCCTCCTCAAATCACGACTTTACGTGACTGAGGAGTTCATCTTTGTCCATCTGATAGCCGCTTTGCTTCCAGACGTCGCGGAGGTCCTGTAAGGTGGAGCCGATCTCCTTTCCCGACGTGATGCCCATCCTCCGGAGGTCGTGTCCGTTGACGGGGAAGCGAGGGACGGACCACCCGCTGAGCTCCGCATGCAGCTTCTCCTCACCCTGATACTTCAGCAGCTCACACACTTTACTCTGGGTGTCCAGCTCTCGACTCTGAAAAGACACATTTGAGTTAAAGGGGACCTATTATGCAAAATCCACTTTTACATGTATTTTATACATCAGCATGTGTCCCCTCTTCTTCATGTCTCTTCTACATCAACATGTGTCCCCTCTTCTTCATGTCTCTTCTACATCAACATGTGTCCCCTCTTCTTCATGTCTCTTCTACATCAACATGTGTCCCCTCTGTGGAAAGAGACTCTGAAAGTTTCAGGAACAAAGATTCTCTCTCTTTTTGTCCTGATCCATTTCTATAAAAACCTGTCTGAAAATGAGCTGATCAGATTTTGGCCACTTTATGATGTCATAACGATGTTTTGGCTCGTTAGCCAATCACCAACCAAGGTACCCACCCCCACCCACCTTATCACCTGAATCTCCTCCTAGAGCACCATTGTGTTCTTTTGAACCAAATGTCTCTCAGAGGGGCGTGGGGAGGGGCTCCTTATTTTCATCTAAAGTAACAGACAGAGAATCAGCACTTTGGAAACAGGGCTGAAACAGAGGGGATTATGGG
Organism: Gobionotothen gibberifrons; assembly: GCA_943591055.1. Lineage (NCBI taxonomy): Eukaryota > Metazoa > Chordata > Actinopteri > Perciformes > Nototheniidae > Gobionotothen > Gobionotothen gibberifrons. The sequence goes on from CALSBZ010004406.1 coordinate 102,886, forward strand.
TAATGCTGCAATGATCTGTTTGGTGTTTGGAGCCAAACACTTCAGAGACATGTTTTGTATATATCTGAGACCTGTAATATATTGATGAAAAACAGTATAATAGGGGACCTTTAAAGCCCCTGTCAGATTTAAAGTACTTAAAGTACTAGAGTTCAAGACTCTGATTTGCTTCATCAGGACTTTGTGGGCGTGTTTGATTGGATTTGATTGACAGCAGCTGACACAACTGTCGTACTATTTTGAACAAAATATTCCTCATTGTTTCACAGAAATGTGTGATATCTCCTTTTTTCCCCACTTCTAACACAAAGCAAAGTAAACGGCGTGTAGATATTTAATAATGATGGATGGAGGTGGAAACTGTCCAGCAAGATGAAGGAAGAGAGTTAACGAGGTGTGTTTCCTGCATTCAAAGTGGGCTGGAGTCACAATTAAGATCATGTGTGGCTCAGTGGCTGATTAAATGATTTGATTATTTGTGTCCCCTGGGGAGAGCTGAACACATTTCCCAAGAGCGCAATGTCCCAATGTTAAGTCTTCAAATGTGTCTTGTTTTGTCTGACAGACAGTTCAGAACTGCTTTGTACAGGTAACATCATAGCTGGAGAGGAAAACATGCCCATTTCATCTGGAACCTGTCAGGTTTGCACAAGCTGCCTTTTCCTTTTACGGCCATCGAACATCGGAACATGCTTCCAGCTGAGTTTCAGACGTGCACTGACTTCCACTATTTTTCCCATGGTGCAGGAAAGTGGATGTTGAACAGAATTACTCCGACTGTATTGTGACATTTTAGATTCAATTAATTGTAACATTATAGTTGTGCTAGTGTTTATATTTTATACGTCTGTACTTTGATCTGTTTTAAGTGTAATAGACACTATGACGTGTTTGTTGATTGTGTGTTTGTGATTTCTCCTTGCATTTCAAGCTAATTATTACATATAAAGCCGGCACATCACTAAGCTGATGACAAATCGTGCCTGATAAGAATATGGTATACCAATCAATGACTACATTGTTCTGTTAAAGGTGGGGCAGGTAATTTTGGAGAAACCGGCTCGAGTGCGCTAGAATTTGAAAATACACAGCCGGAAAAAATCTGCCACTTCCTTACAGAGCCCCTCCCCCAACACACACGAACGTGCACATGACCAATGAGGGCACGAGATAAGTGTGTGCACAGATGGAAGGCTGACAGGCAGGTAGGCCATCCAGTTACTTTAGCCGGGCCGGCTCAGATGATGCTTTTTACAGCGCCACGGCTTCCACAGATGACATTTTTTTAATGGATTTTTTGTCAAAGCACTTCAGATATTCATTGCTATCGGGATGTTAAGAGCATTCCATGGAATATAACAAAAAGTGTATCTCGAGCCGTTTTCTCAAACTTACCTACCCCACCTTTAAGTGTCCAAACCATAAATCTCTCCTGTCTTTTTGATAACACCACACGTGTTTCTACAGAGGAGGCTTGAACTCACGTCGATGATGAAGTCAGTGAAGGGTTTCAGGCTGTCCGGCTCCTCTCTGCTCTTACACAGCTCCTGTCTGTGTTTGACCAGGAACAGAGCCAGGGTCTTCTCCTCCTTGGACACCTTCAGCCGGAGGTCCATCCTCTCCACCTCCTCCGGGCGGCGGAAGAGAGCAGCCAGGACGGTCATGGGTTTGGGAGAGTGGTCTTTGGCTTTCTGCCACACTCGCTTAATCTCCTCCACGTTGCCATCTGGAGGCAAACCTGAGGAGCAGCAGACGTGACTTTAAGTAAATCAACACAGAATACTACATTTTGCTGTTGGTAAAAAAAAGCCAAAAAGTCTTAATATCCTTGTAGAAATCGTACAGAATTACTTGAGAAGACTTCAACAATCAAGAGGCATTGAATCATTTCTGCCTAGTGATCACTAATACCAGAGTTCACATAAGTCAAGGGGCACTGAATCCACTCCTGAATCCAAAATGTAATATTTCCTCATTTAGAATCAGCTCCAATGATCCGGTTCTTGACACTTCTGATCCCATTTACTGACGCATGTACTTTGCAAACAATGGCCAAATCCCAATGACCCTTACGGTACGTCCACACAGCAACGTTTAAAAAAAAGCTTGGAGGTGGGCGTGTCTGAAGCTTGGGGATTTTATGCGAGCACCGCAACCAACAACCAATCACATGAATCTCCCGCCCCCGACATACAAAGCAATAGCAATGTTAAAACGAAGTAAACTGGATATAAAATCCCCAAACAGGCGAAAGCCTACCAGTTTCACCCACTGTCTCTGCCACCTCCCTCCATGCCTGGTTCCTCCGGTTTGTATCCCGGTAAGTTATTAGGGACTGGTCATAAAGAACCGGGTGATTTGCTACCGCAATAACTAATTTCTCCGTTTTTAGGAATATAGAAAATGAACTGCGGTATGTCACTCCCAGCTTGCACGCGGTTTGATTGGCTAGCGCTTGTACTGTCAGATTTGCATAAACGGGATTTGATTGGCTGACGCTTCCACCTCAGCTTCAAAAGTTGAACATTGCTCAACTTTTGAATCCTGAAAATCCTGGAAATCTTCGCTTTGCTTACCCAGAATGCAGTTCGGCGAAAAGTGAGGCAACGTGACGTCCCCCCATTCAAAGCCAATGGGCAGAAGCGTTGGAAGATTTTTTTTAACGCTGCTGTGTGGACGGGCCGTGAAAGCTGACCCTAAGGGACTGTCATTAACATCAGCCGGTAATTGCTGGAGAGCGAGGGGCTCCAAAGAGCTGGAAGTGGTCTACATTGGGAAGGGACAGCACTTTGCAACACATCACTTTAAGTGCAGTTGTGGGTTTGGGACTTTTCATTTAAGGTTTTCACTTCCTTAGAGGCCAAAGCAATTTAGGAGTTGCTCTGTAAGCCTATGACCAGGCTTACTGAGTGGAAGAGAGGTGATTGTCAACTCGGTTTTGTTAAAACTATACAATAAATGGTTGATGCATACGTTACATGTGTTTATGTAGTGAAATGTACTAAGCTGAACACCCATGAGCACACCTCAGTCTGCTAAGGAAGCCCTTATGCACTGCAACAGATGAACCATACGCCCAGGCATATAAAGCTGGATTAAACCACAAACTCTGCAACTCTCCAATGACTTATTAGCATGCTACATGTTCTCTCAGATCATTTTCAAAAAGGGGTCTGAGCCAGGACCCAATTGGAAGAGACGTTCCAACAGGTGGGCACATGTTTACCAAACTTGGCCAAATGCAGTAGTTTGAAACCGCCATGTGCATCCACACTGTAACCACATATCCCCCCTTTAATCGAAAAACATCACTAAAAATGTTACGTAAACGCTTTCCGATTTCCTTTTTTTCTAGTGTTTAAGTGGAGGTGAGCAAACTGCCCTCTGCCCCAGCTTCATATTTATATATATCTATTCTTAAATGGTAAGTACTATCATAAATAACTGCCATCAGGTCAGGTTTATTTAAGTACAACCTTTTCTAGTGTGTTCTTGAGTAAATAAATATTTAAACATATTTCATAATGGACCCAGATATATTGACCCACAAGCTCTTTGCTAAATGTCATCGTTGTCTCCTCTCTTTTATGCTTTCCACTCCATCTGTGTGCCTTATCTGAAAAAAGGCGAAAAAGGTCTGATCTTTGAAACCCTTTGATTGCCTGCCTGCCTGCCTGCCTGCCCCCCCCCCTCTCACCTATGTACTGGACCAGCTCCAGACTGTACATCAGCTCCAGCAGGTGATCAGCATGGTTACCAACAACCATCTTCTTCAGCTCCGTCCAAATCCGTTCTCCAGATATCGCTGCAAGGCCACGGCTGTTTTCCCGGATGGCGACCAGCGTCTTGGGGTCGTGACGGTCGGGCTCCGGAGCCACCCTGCCGTAAAACCTGGGGGGGGGGGGGATAAGATACTGGAGGTTGAGGTTCTTGCACGTCAAACAAATACAAATGATGAATTTCTTCTTTCTTTCATTGGCTATTTTAGTTCAAAGTGAGACGAGGGATAAAGTAGAAATATGTGATTCTCTGCTAATTTATTACATTTTCCTTTTAAGGTGTTGGGAAAATACTGAATGTACTCTTCCAATATCAGAGTACACATGACAACAAAGATATCCCAACTGTAGCTGTGAACATGACAGGATGTATGATTACCTAGAGGAGCATCAGGACTGTTTTAGGCATATGATAGCTATGTGATTAACATGATGATTCAGCCTCTATGGAGATAGACATATGACAAGCATGCTCATTTCTGACGTGGAGCTAATCTGAAGTAAACATTGAATACTGCTTTCTATTCCTCCATCTTGTGACTGTGTAACTCCCTCTCTTGGATATCAGCGTGTGAAGGACACTGTTCAGGAACTAGTTGATGCTCTGTATGTGATGACTACTTCCATTCTTGTAAGGATATAAATACATCCTGTTGTTGAAGCTCAAGCCGGTGACGAGTGATATTTTTCCTAACACAAGGTTAAAGGGAAATAAAGACATCCCACCTGAAATAGCGCAGTATCCTCAGGTAGTCCTCTTGGATTCTTTGCTCAGCGCTGCCAACAAAGCGGACTTTGCGCTCCTTCAGGTCTTCATATCCTTTGAAATAGTCGTATAATGTGCCATCAAGCCCTGCGAGAGAGGAAAGTAAAAGACAACACATGATACAATTCTGACAAGTATAATTAATCGTGATAAAATAGGGGACAATGTCTTGTGAACTAATACCAAACACAGGTACCTAAAAACATGGAGTTGATGGTGAGGTCTCTGCGCTCGGAGTCTTTCTGCCAGTCCGTGGTGAACTCCACTTCTGCGTGACGTCCATCCGTCTGAACATCCACCCGCAGCGTGGTCACCTCGAAGTTCTCATTGTGTAGCTGTGAGCGAAACACAGATGATTAAAAAAGGCAACATAAGAATGATGCCTAATTAGGGCAAAGGGGCGGAAAGTTTCCATGGGAAGTTAAGCTGGGGAATTTTGGAAATATTCGATGCAAAATTAAACAAAAAAACATGACATTTCAACAGATTTAAAAAAAATAAAAATGTTTTTTTTAAGTAGAACAGAACAAGTCTTAATTATTTTATTGAACAATTATTTGTTTCATTGAAGAACGTAAACAGGAATGTTGAGTTAAATGTTACTCATCCCCCCCCAACCCCACTCATTAAAAAATGAACAAAAATGCACCCCCCCCCCCCATCCAAAAATCCCATTCAAAATGTTAAATGAAAAGAGCCCTTCTCCCTCCAAAAAGTACTTGAATTGCATCAGTTTGTTTTAGTCAAGATTATGCTAAAATATACTTTCCCCAACTATATTTAAGTTCCCTTTGAAGAGCCAACCTTCAATTTAGAAAAGTCCCAGTTTATTCCCATAAATTCCCATGGAAAGTTTCCATCTTTGAAAATTCCCGGAATTTCGGCAACCCTACGCCTAATGCCTGGAGACGTGTAAATACGGCCTCATTCTGAAGTCAAAGCCACTCTCTTAGATGAAGGAAAGCAGTATTTCAGAGGGCAAGTGTGTAATGTGGAAAGGAAAACATATGCAATGAGTAACCAAAACACATAGCTGATAACAGATGGAGAACATTGATAGAATATCGCAAAAACTAAAATACAACTTCAATGCTCTTTTTTTAATGAGGGCCCAAACCCTGAGCATGTGTTCCTTTCCTTCACTGCACCCTGGTTCTTTTCAGTTCTGCTAACCTGCTGATTGTGAGTCTGCACATGTTTGTACATTTGTATGTATTCAAGTAAGTGTATGTATACAATTGGACAGGGGGTGTGGAGAAACTCACCTCCTCTAGGGGGTTGAACTAGAGTTTGAGAGCAACATTAGGGACTAAATCTATGGATACATCTCTCAACAACACCCATGTGAAACAGAACTGTAAACAGATTTACTTTTTCTTTATGCATATTTTACAAAGCCCTCTCCTTTTAAACTGTATTTTTGTGTCACTGTCCTATAGTATGAGTTGGAATTATTTCATACCTGTTATTCTCTTATTTTTTATAACTATAATGATCATATATAAAAGGTGTGCCTTGGAAATACTTATTTACATAAATGATTACCAAACCGTTTGAGACCCACTAGTTAGACTAAAGTGAACTATCTAAACCCTCAAGAGTCCTTCACCTCACTGAGCTGTAGTTATCAGCCTCTCAGTCTGACAGGAGAGAGCTCTCCCTCCACCTCTTTAATAACAGCGCCTTATATCCGGGTGCTAGAGGAGCACGCTCGTGAACTGTTAGCGCCGGAGCCTCGCAGCGTGGAAATTATTTTACAACTAAAGACACAGCTACACAAAAAACGCAGCATCTGTACGGCTCATGTGTGCGGCTCATGTGTACGGCTCTGAGAATCTGCCTTGGTACAAAGTAGCAGTGAAAACATGGTACGGAGTTTCATTGATTTGGGCATTCTCTCAATAAGCAAGTGGAATGGATTTGATATGAAGCACTGACACAGCGCTCTACAGACAGCGGCGAGTGGATAGACCGATTCATGGACTTTCCGCATAGTTAAAGTGGGGGGGTCTAAACTAATCATTTTAAAAAGGTGGGGGGGACTTGTCCCACCCTCATATAATGGCTGCGACGCCCATGTATGTATATGAACATGGGTATAGCTGGGTATGCGTGTATGAATGGTTATTTATAAATTCAGCACTGAGCTCGACCTTCGATGAATATGAATAGAATATATATCTGGGAGACATAATGAGAACATATCTAGGTCCCCTCTGCATATCATTGCTCTGTAATAATTAATTTCAATTTCAATATACTTTTTATTTCATTTTTGTTTTTTGTTTTTATTCTTTGTTGTGATTTCCCTTATGTAAAAAAAAAACCTGAGTTTGTACTCTGAGCGAATCACATCTGTTACGGACTAAGTATATAAATACAAATTATTTTAAAAGGAAAAAAAGAAATATGTTGTGTCACAATCAGCAAATGCTATGAGAACAGTGACTCTTCTATTTATCCCAAAACTGTTATATTATTAAAAGGTTAAGTAATCCAGCAGCAACAGCATATAAAGTAATTACATTTTGCTCCACATTTACCAGCTTCGATGAATACATAAATGCATCAATAGTCATAATCCAATCATTTAATACATATGATTATGTAATGGGCTATTATGCACAATAAGTACTTTTAAGTTAAGCTAATGTTCTGCAGAAGTAAAGGACTTGGTGTTTACAGCAGCTTGAAAGCAAGAAATGGAACTAATTGAAAGCAGGGTACAGTTACATCCTGCGTGCCTCTTACTCTTGCTGTAATGGTCCCATGCTTCTCTCCTTTGTTGTTGATCATCCTGATGCCAGCTTTCTGGAACATTTGCTTCATCTCCTCTGGAGTTGCTGTGGTGGCAAAGTCCACATCGTCAGGCCGCTTCCCGGACAGCAGGTCCCGCACCGCGCCGCCAGCGATCCTCAGCTCATGCTGGTGCTTCCCAAACAACTCTGGAAACAACAAACACACTTAGAGGGAGACTTTACAGAGGATATGTGTCAGGAGGACACACAAACAATTGCACTAGCTTGAGTTAAACTTGAAAGGCATAACCTGAGAAAACTAAAGAAAATGTGTTGTGTATATCCTGACTGCAGTTCTCACTTTGCCCATTAGTCTTATATGCCTATTGCTTTTTACTTAATATACGATTATTGTTGCTTGCAGAACAGCTTTTGAAATGTTCTTCAGGCTTAACATTTGTATGAAGTTCTAGTTAAAGGAGCAGTAGGTAAGTTTGAGAAACCGGATCGAGATACACTTTTTGTTATATTCTAAGTGCTTTGAAAAGAAATCCATAAAAAAAATGTCATCTGTGGAAGCCGTAATACTGTATAAACTACGACCAATTATTTTAGCCGGGCCGGGCGTGTTTCCCGTCTCCGGGCAGCTTTTGCTCAGTCGCCAGCAGCAGCCGTGGACACTTTCGCCATGGCAGAGTTTTCTTCAACATCGTCTACCGGTCGCAAAAGAAAAACTGTAATGGAGCAAATTATGAAGAAAAAGAAAGTGGAAACTAGGAGAAGTCAAACCAGAGTCAATATCGGAGTTGCTTTTCAAAGTTGGCGACTACGGAGCACACCGAGCTGATATGTAACGTTACCGGCCGCAGCCTGCGCTCGACGTAACATTTTTAATAAATGTTCACAAAACAAACATGCTAGCTTTAAACATATAAGCACTGACAATAACTTTGTTATACATTTGTTTTACATTCATTATCATGATCTTAGGTGTTGTTTTACATCTGATTGTTGCTCAAGTCTTCACTGAGGTCATGTGCGCGTTCATGTGTGTTGGAGGAGGTGCTCTGTAGGAAGTCTGAAGGAAGGGGCGGATTCTTTTCGGTTGTGTACTTTGGAATTTTTGTGCACTCGAGCCGGTTTCTCAAACGTACCTACCCGTCCTTTAACCAAACACATAATCATATTTGACCCATATTAGGGTGAAATGTTCAAACAAGGTGAGCACATCAGAAAAGGTTGGCCTCTCCTGTGTCGATTTTCACTGTTTGCCTTTCATTTGTATCAGGCCTAGTACCATATTTTTTAAATGAAGCGCAATACTCAAATCAGATGAATACAGTTCCACCAAAATACTATTATGTTTTCACAAGTAATCCTCTTCACAGAGACAGTATTTCGAATAAGTCTTGCACATGTCTTTATCTACACTACTGTACTGTAAGAGTTGTTAAAGCCACCACTGAGATACCCTATACAGTATTTGCAATGAGCTTAAATCTGCTAGACATATTAATACTCTAATTATTTCACCATGTCCATGTTTTTATTTATCACCAAATTAAGTTGTGAAAATTCTGATCATGGACACCCTTATGGACTAGTTCTGCTTAAATTCGGAAAGTTCACTACCTAGCTTTACTGAAGCTAGCTTTACATCTCATGTGTAATTGCTTTTAACTTTCTACTACTGTGACAAAAACAATGTCCCAATTTGGGATGAATTAAAGTATATCTTATCTAATATAATATGAGTCTCAAACTTGTATTTTCCTATAGTTCTGTACTGCAAGAGTTGTTACAGCCACCACCAATATATTGTTTACAGTATCTGCAATAAGCTAATATCAGACAGACATATTATTGATCTAATATGTTCCTCTTTGAACCTTATTACTTGTTCTATTGTGAAAGTTCACTACCTAGCTTTACTGAAGACAAGAGGTCTGTATTAGCACTGTTTAGAGGTGTGTTTGTTGTTACATCTCACCTGCTAGTCCCTTCAGCCCCTCACTGAACAGAGACTTGAACTCACTGGTCTTCAGCTGCATGGTGAAGAGACTCCTCCAATAGAAAGCTGTTCTCCCAATCACCCGAGGCTTCAATATCCTGCTCCACATCTGTACAAACAACAAATAAGTTATCAAGTGTTTGTTATTTAGAGCTTTCTGAGAGCTAGCTTACTGTTAGCTACATGTCATTGAAGTCACGCTGGCTGGTTGACTTGTAAAGCTGCTCAAACATCGCGAGAACATGAGAAACAACATGGCAATGTTAACGCTTCAAACATAACGTACACAACTCGGAGCCACTCATATAGAAAGTGTTATTACCAGACAACGCTACTATCACTTTATGATATCCTTCTCTGACATGAGCATGCAGCTAAGCAGGAAGTGTTTCGGTGGTTTCTGACCAATAGCGTGAGGTTTTATCACGCCGACGAGAGGAGCTTGCTGTCAATAACATATCGCGAGATTTCAGTTTGGTGGTTTAGTGACTTTATTTATGTTACTGGATTTCTCGGATAGACCCCTTGCTTTGTTGTTAACGATTAGCTATTCTTTATTTGCACCATTCAATGTTATTGACGGAAAATAAGTGGCTTTTGGTTTGGAAATGACTCTTGATTAATAAAGTTAACACAAAAAACACGCCAACGAGAGCAGCTTGCTGTCTACAACTTCTCGCGAGAGTTCAGTGTGTTGCTCTGGTGACTTCACGGCTTGTGATGAAGTCCTGTCAGATCAGTACACGGAGCTGGCAGCAAATGGCTAAAGTGGAGGTGACTCCGCTCAGATCCTGGGAAGACTTCTTCCCCGGCTCGGAGAGGTTCTGCAAACCGGACGGGAAGGACCTGACGAGATGGGGCAACAGGGTGGTCAGCAACCTGCTTTACTATCAAACCAACTACATCGCTATAGCCCTGGTAGCTTTCATCGTTGTTGGGTAAATTACATAATATGCATACAGTAGTTGGCGATGTGCTTATTTGGTTGTTTGCAGCTAAATTCACTTTCCATGGTTGTTTTTGTCTCATGTGTATTGCTGTTTTTTGTTGTTGTCCTGTTAGTTTAAACTGCACTGTAGCGCACTTTAAAGGGCTTAAGTAAACAGGTGCAGAAAGGATATAGTTGTGTGAAGAAGAGTTGTACAGTGGTGTAAAGTCACATTATTAACTCAAGTACGATTTTGAGGTAATTGTACTTTACTTGAGTATTTCAATGTTTTGCTACTTTGTACTTATACCCCACTACAATTCAGAGGTAAATAGTGTACTTTTACTCCACTACATATATTTAATACATTTAGTTACAGATGTAGTTTAATGATATGAAATATAATCAGCTCTTAAATCAGACTTTAGTTCCACCTGGAGTAAATTCACAAGTCATTACAACTAGCTGCACCTTTACCAGCTTTGAGAACACTTTAATGATCATTAATTATAAACAAAACATATCATATATATTATTCTGAAATGGACCAATCTGCAGAATGAGTACTTTTACTTTGGTACTTATGAAACTTAATGTTTCAGCGATCACGTGATGCACTGTTACTGTCTGTATAAAACGGTCTTCTTTCTACCAAATTGAACACGTTTTAACCAATGTGTCCTCTTATGTAGGATATAAGTAAGACTTTTTCATTGATATGTCTATATAATGCAAAAATATATGTCATGAAGCACCTATTATGTAGTAATGGGGTAGTACAGACTGCATTCAAGTTATTTATTTAGCACTTTTAAGATGCAAAAGTAACAGAAAGTAACTCAAATAAAACACAAAAATAAGAACAATACCAACACGCAACTCTTAACTTTGTAATTAACAAATACACTTTATACCAACAGAAGTCAACGAACACAGGACAGAATAAAGCATATATTTCAGTTAAAAGCCAATTAAAAAAAGTGGGTCTTGAGCATTGACTGTATATATAAATGTCTTGAGTTGTCCCTTAAAAGTATGAACACTCTTTTGGAGCTCTCCCATAGTCCTGTGCCATAATAAATACATTCAAGTATAAGCAGCAGCTCTAATCTAGACTGCTGCACACTTCCTGAAGAACTAGTTTATTATCTGAGGAGGAAGACAGATTTACTCTGATCAGGAAACAAGTGGTTAAATCTCTCATCTGGGGAAATATCTTCTCATAGTTGGCACCACTTTGTTCCAACAACCAAAGCCTAATATACTAAGAATAGCTCCGTCATGGTCTGTCTGCTGACCTGTGTGTTGAAATATTGTTTTTTTAGTCCTGAAGGCCTCATAAGGTTTGTCTAGTCAGCGTTTGCAGAAGCACAGTGGTGGGAAAACAGCGCCTTAAACAGCTGAACCCCAGATTAGGGAGATCACACAGTATTGGATAATTTAGTCAATTCTGAGTCATCATCCTAAACAAAGATGGACTTTGACTAACACAACATTACATTTGTTTTGTACACAGTTCAAACATAGAAAGCATGGTTTTAGACACTTTAATAAACACAGATGCTGCAGATGTAAGATCTTCCAATTAAATAAATAGTCTTCTTTTTCCCTTGTTGGCACATTCACTGTGTTTGTGTGGGTGTGTGTGAGATATGCGGAGGGTAACACTTGTATTGAATCGAGATTAAAATATAAAGTCACATGCAAAGAGGCACGATTGCTCAACTCAATTACAGACTCAGGAAAATGTTTTAAACACATACAGGAAGCAAATATTTAGCATGAATACAAGGGGCTAGCATTTCTAGCAGGACTGGCTAATGCTAAGCTAGCTAACCTTCTTTTTTGTTTATTTACATGATGTCTGGAGATTTTCAGGAATGTAGTAACTTTCTTACAGTGGATAGACTACTGAAGAATATATTGTTTTGTTATAGCTTATAACAGAAACGTTGATATAATTTAAACAAATATGTGATGATGACCGTTAGTAACAAGAAAGATGTTTTTCAGGTGATTTAAAAATGTGTAGTTACATAGTTCGTCCACCAGAGGACGATGATCTCACCTGTAAAGTGGACAGGGGAATTGATGTGGGTTAAGATGTCCTTATGTAAATGACTCTTTGGAGCAATATATATATACTGTTCTACAATATATGGATCATTTCAATTTGTTATTATTTTGTGTCACAGGTACTTTAATGCAGCTGTGCATTTTACAATTGAGGAAACAAATTAAACAGTTTAAGGGTTTACAGGGCTGAAATTAATGAATTGCATTCAAAGTATATTTACTGTATCTTTGTTCCTGTCCTGGTATGCATAATGTCTGTGATACTAACAGGTACAATGTTCCATCCAACCACTAGGTGGAGCCAGTGACCAGACACACACACACACACACACACACACACACACACACACACACACACACACACACACACACACACACACACACACACACACCCTATTATATACAAATAATTCTGCTAATTTTCAGGTTGATATCAGTATGTTGTGTCTGAGACATGACTCTACTTTAATGTTCAAAATGGTCTTTATTTTTCTCATACTGCCCCTCTGTCTGAAACCAGAGCCCAGTCTGCTCTGATTGGTTAGCTGGCCGACTCTGTTGTGATTGGTCAACCGCTTAGAAATGTCCCACCCCTTAGCACGTATAATGTGTTGGAGCTTCAGCCAATTGCAGTGCGAGTGTTAAGTAGTGATGTCACTATGTTCCGGAGCTTAGTGATTGTATCCTTTGCAGACCATTGACATGCACAAAAAAACCTATATAACACACTACAGGAAAGGGTAAACCAAAAATACATTTAACTGAGCGTTTCCTCTCATGTGTGTCCCTGCCAGGTGCCTGAACCCTGAGGGGATGTTCGCAGCCATGGCCCTGGGGTCGGCCATCTTCCTGGGCTCAGTGTGGGCCGCAGAGAACCAAGACTTCATGGGCAGCTTGAAGAGAGTCAACCCCGTAGTGTTCGGGATCGGCCTCACGGTCACCAGCTACATCTTACTCTGCATGCTGGGGAGCGTCATGTGGTTCCTGTCGGCCATCTCTCTCCCCCTGGCTCGTAAGTAAACACACACATTTCAATTTCAATGTCTTAAGCACAAAGCTACAGTGTAGAAATGGCAATGCAATTCTTCTGACCTGAGCTGCTCTAACAATGCAACATATATAATAAAATACAAAAACACGAAGTAGTGCAAAAAGTCGATATACATGTCAATAGAATAAGGGATATTAACAGGCTAGAGGAGTAACAGAAATAACAGGACGCTGTAATCAGAATACAAAAAAGTAACGGTGTTGCCTTACAGTTTCATAAAAAAAAGGTGTAATCAGATTACTATTACATTTAAAAAAATTGGGGATTACTAAAGAAGAGTGCATATAGTGTTTGTTGTAAAAGGGTCAGATTGTATTTCTTCTCAGTCAGCTGTAGGCTCATACTTTAAGTTTGAATCTATACGTCTACTGCCTGAATCGGCTTTATAGTTTTCACTTTCTTTGCTTCATGTGTTCTTTTTTTAGTTCAGCAGGTGAACCTTTTCTGTGTGTGAGCTTCACTGGATGTATTTAAACTACAACAGAGTATTTCCTGTGAGCTCAGATTTAATTTCTGCTTTTTTAAACTGTAGTATGTGCTCATGTTTCATTGTTGGTGTATACTAGGCTACTGCCTGAACATGCTGAAGGAAAGGCAGGTTTTCCTATAAATAGGTTTCTTATTTTCAAAGTTCACATTAAAGGTAGGGTAGGTAAGAATGGAGAAACCAGCTCGAGTGCGCTAGAATTTGAAAATACACAACCGGGAAAAATCTGCCACTTCCTCACAGAGCCCCTCCTCCAACACACACGAACGCGCACATGACCAATGAGGGCACGAGATAAGTTTGTGCACAGATGGAAGGCTGACAGGCAGGTAGGCCATCCAGTTATTTTAGCCGAGCCAGCTCAGATGATTGGTCGTGCTTTTTACAGCGCCACGGCTTCCACAGATGATTTTTTTTTTAATGTATTTATTGTCAAAGCACTTCAGATATTCATTGCTATCGGGATGTTAAGAGCATTCCATGGAATATAACAAAAAGTGTATCTCGAGCCGGTTTCTCAAACTTACCTACCCCACCTTTAAAGAATACAAATGATATTAAATTACTGATTCAATTTTTTCTCAGGTAACTAGTAATTGAAACAGAATATATTTTTAAAGCAACCCCCCCCAACACTACATATATATATTTCATCTAGCTATGGTATCATGATCTGGATCATTTGGAGTATTGTGAAATGACATCACAGATCTTTCAAAATCAATGAAACATGTTTTGGACTGAAATGTAGATTCTCAACGCTGATACTCTTCTGGTTTGACTCATCACGAAACAAAGTTTATGGCCTTGTTTTTGCCAAACATTCAAAGTCACTCCCCATCTGCTTTTCAGTGATACTTGCACACGCATCCTATCGCCTGCGCAACATGAAGAATAAGATGGAGAACAAGATCGAGGCCGTGGGGCTGAAGAGGTCGCCCATGGGTCTTCTGCTGCAGGCTCTGGGTCAGCAAGAGGAGAAACTTATGAGGGTCCAGAACTACCTGGAGGAGAAGCTGAAGGATTGAAGGGACTTTACGCACCAAAGATTGTGACTTGGATTAGTCTGTGAATGCCTCCGTCTAAAACCCTTTTGAAGTCTGTTTTCCCGTGTTGTGTTTTTTTTTAAAAAGACAGCTTGTAATCTGAAGGGCTTTATCTTTTACCTCAGGGTATCTCTCGCTCCACCCAGAACTTGTCGGGGCACTTTTACTTCATGCACTTCACTCCTCTGCTATGCAATGTGTTCCTGTGCACAGCTGCAGACTCTGAAGACGTCAGAGTTCAGTTTAATGAGTCTCACAAACGGTTTGGTTGAAGTTGTGAAATCAGCGTGTCGTTCTGTGACAAAGACTAAAAGGGTGCAGACTCGACACATATCACTGCCAGGGTATTTTGAAGTTTTGAAGTTTTGGAATAATCTCTCCTTACATGTGGAGCAAGCCGGATGAACCCGATCTCACCAGAATGCGTACAAATGACACGACTTTGCAAAGGCGTGCAATAGATACGCAGAAGTCCGTTTTTGCGTGCATATGATACGCTGATATTGCACCTCAAACATTAAAACAAAGAGCTCTGTGGCTTCAGGCTTCAGAATCAGAATCAGAATACCTTTATTAGTCCCTCAGCGGGGAAATTTGCAGCGTTACAGCAGGAAAGAGCCACAGACAGCTTAGTGTTGCATATCTTAAATGCTTGATCGCCGTTCCAATGACAGTTGTAATGTTTGCGGTGCAATAAACGACACAGCAGCGTATTGGGTTAGGGTTAGGGTTAGGGTTAAATAAATGGCAAAGATATGTAGAAAATAAACGCATTTAAGATACGTTCATAACAAACGTAACGTGGGCGTATCATATGCACGCAAACACGGACTTCTGCGTATCTATTGCACGACGTGTAATGTCGTGTCATTTAAGCATTCAGATAATTCACAAAAAATATGTATTACACTGTAAATAAATACTTGTCCTGGCTTGAAAATGTGAACATGTGTAAGTGGTATCATGAGGAAAATGTACTTGAAGTACCAAATGTGAAATGTCTCAATGCAGAAACATGTCTACTGTGAGTTTATACATCACACTGCGATATATTATGACCCAATGAAGTTCAAGCAGAACTCATTTTAATATTTTTTTGGATTGATCATTGAACTGTGTGATTTGTAAAACGTCACATTTAAAGAGGCCCTATAATGCTTTTTGAGTTCTCCCTTCCCTGTAGTCCGTGTGTTGTATAGGTTTTCATGTAAATGGACTACAAAGGCTAAACCCCCAAAGTTCCCTCCAGATGGAGTTTCCTTCCTGATTCATCTTTTAAAATCAAACTGGCAAATACATTTTTTTGTACAATGCATTGTATTTTAAAAGTGTTTCATATGTTTTCTATGTAATATCTTTCTGAAATGTAGTGACCTGTCATGAAATGGGACTGCTCAACTAAAGTAACTCACATTTGTATACAAGTATAATATATGTACTTCACTGTACTATAAACCTTTCCAACTCCATGTTCATGCTGTTCAAACCTTTGTCTTGAGCTATGAAATAAATACTTCTACAAACACTGAGTCCATATAAGAAATGAAGACTTCAAAGGAGTGCGAGGTCTTAACCCTGACCATCAGTATTCCTGCCGCACCTCTCACTGCTCCGTTTAATCTTTGACAATGCCCCTCTGGCTGATGGATTGGCTAACTCTGCCTTTCTCTCCACTTACCCTCATGCTAATCAATGGCCTGCAGTAGATTATAGTGTGGAGAGCTGAGTGCTGCACGGACTCATCTGCAGTCATTCACCTCCAAACCTCGCTCCAACTCGCTGGGTCAGCAACTTCAGACAAAAACATAAATAGGATTCCTTTTGAAATTGACTGCAGATAAGGAGAATCCATGTGGAACTGTGTTATATGTAACGTGGCAGTGTGTAAGGATTTGGGGGAAACTTGAAGATAAGATTGGAAAGAACTTCAAAGACTGAATCTGGTTTTAAAAGTGCCTGTGTTAATTCAGACCTGATGGTGCACTTGCTGCAATATTTAGCTGTTGCTCAAAATGACACAATTATTGCACATTTTGTTCCTAGACTTTCTCCATACTAGTTAAATGTTTCTATCTGACATAAGTGCTCTCTGATGAAGGTTGTCTTACTTAATTTTTTATAGCCCGAAGAAGTGGTTGGCGTATTGAAAAGTTGAAGCTTAGGAGCAGTAAGGAAAATGTGATTGACAGTATATGATCAGCGGCTCCATTGTTTGTTATAGCGGTGTGCAAACTTTACACTTATTAATATACTTAAAGGTAGGTTAGGTAAGAATGGAGAAACCAGCTCGAGTGCGCTAGAATTTGAAAGTACACAACCGAAAAAAATCTGACGCCCCTCCTCCAACACACACAAACGCGCACATGACCAATGAGGGCACGAGATAAGTTTGTGCACAGACGGAAGGCTGACAGGCAGGTAGGCCATCCAATTATCTGCCGCGGGCCGAGGCAGATGATTGGACGCGCTTTTTACAGCGCCACGGCTTCCACAGATGAGATATTTGTATATATTTATTGTCAAAGCATTTAATATATTCATTGCTATCGGGATGTTAAGAGCATTCCATGGAATATAACAAAAAGTGTTTCTGAAGTGAATTACCTACCCCACCTTTAAGGTGAAAAACTACAAGAGAAAACTCTAGTTTGTAGTCAATTCAACAGGCACATTTTGTTTACTTGTCTTCTTTCAGATACATGCAGTAGGCCAAACAAATATATAATATCTTTATTTAAGTGGTAGCTACTATTTTCACCCTATTTTGTTCATTAAGGACCACATGTAGGTTTTTTGAGACATACACCTCCATTTCAGTAGCACTTAAATACACCAAATGTTGCTGTTTCATTCCTATCTATATTCCTAACATGTCAACAAAGGGGTTTGTTTATATTTCACTCAAAGCCTGATTCATATCAGAAAATGTTCCCAAAACATACAACTTTAAATAATCTTGAATTATTCAATCAGCAGTATTTTTTCTACAGTTTATAAACGACCTAGCCCTTCTGTTTTTAAAATGACTAAAATCCATTTTAGGCTGCATCATTACTTTGAAAGGTATGTGTGGTATGTTTCTAAATGAACCCTGCTAATGACCTCTGCACACTCAGGTGTGACGGTACTCCAGTGGCTCTCCTCCGTGCTTCAGTAGTGATAAATGTCCTCCCCTGCCGTGCCTCATCTACGTCCATGTTGTGCAACACGAGGGAGTGAACACAAGCACTGGTGGCAATAAACTCGTGTAAAGTCATGTCTGTCTCTGGGGGCACAGTGGAGGCCCTTGTGTAGCTGCAGCTGCTGTGATGATCATATCAACACGTGTGTGTGTGTGTGTGTGTGTGTGTGTGTGTGTGTGTGTGTGTGTGTGTGTGTGTGTGTGTGTGTGTGTCTGCTGCATGCCCAACAGGTGTGTCTTTGGTGTTTGACAGAAACCAGTAGAGGAAAACAACAACACTAATTAGTTACTTATTGGTGTTTTTGTGTGAACCCTTGTCGTTTTGAAACATCATAATTGCTAATGTTCAGTGGGGCAGTATGAGTCAGTGACACAAAAGCAAACCTGTGTACTGTTTCTGCGCTAGTTGCTAGCACTTGCAACATCTGTGTCATGTTTGGGTTCCCCCGCACATAGGCGTGGGGCATTACATTACATTTAGTGACTTACAAAAAGTGCAATCAACCATGAAGATTAACAGCGAGAAATTCTGCAAGTACATTGGCTTTCAATGCAACCCAGTCTCACGGCATTTCATGTTATAGTCACGACATTTAATCTATTGATTCATGTTCACCAACACTTTTTTCGTGTCACACAGAACGATTTTAAAAGCAATGTCTTTCTATTGGTAGTATGTTTCGTGCCTGCACCACGTCTTTTTGTCCGGTCGGGTCTTGGAATACCGGAAGCTGTGTAGTTCATAAAAACATTTTCTTACTCAATATCTTACCCTAAGCCTAACCCTATTATTTTAAATTGTATAATGTCGGAGTTTTGTTGCCGTCCGCGAGGAAAAGAAATGGGGCTCAGAGCCTCAGAATACTGAAATCTGTCTTTTGTCATCTTTTTTTCCTTCTAATTTGTTATTATTTGGTGCAGGCACGAAATATACTACCAATAGAAATACATTGCTTCTCAAATCGTTCCAAACAAATTGTGAAATCGTGTTGGTGAACACGAATCACATAGATTCATTTCGTGGCTATAACACGAAATGCCGTGAGACTGTGTTGTTCAATAAGGCCAAACAATCTCAAGTGCGAGTGCATTAGCTTAAAAAAGGCTAAAGTGCTACATACAGACATTTGATGTTTTTTTAGCTTTTGATGGCCATGTTGCACTTGAAAGAGGTCGGTGTTCAATCTGTAAAGGAATATGTGTAGACTTTCTGCAGTTCTGATATCAATGTAGATTTGGTTCCACCATTTTGCAAGACAGTGCATGTTTTTATTGAGGGGTAGCTGGGTCCCACTGCTAGCCGATTAGCCGCTTTGGAGCAAAGTGCATCCATGTCCCGTATGTAGTGCCTGATCCATTCACAGCACGTAGGCCAGTACCAGTTTCTTGAAGAAGATTCAGGCAGCCACTGGTAGCCTAAATGTTTTTGGTAATGCACACTCAGGTTGACCCCTCCATTCCTCAGCATGCCCGTGAGGCTTTGGTTTCTTGGCCAAGCTAGTTAGCAAGCCTCATAACTCAGACAGCCTGTTAAAAAAGCAGGTATGGCTGCCTGCTTGGACCCAGCTGATCACGTGACAGATGCCCCCTGTGACCTCCGCAGGCTGCCACATCCTTATGAGCTCTTCAATCTGACCGTACACCCACGCTGCTTTCACTGTCTCCTCTACAGAAGGGTGTCTGTATTATTAGCCCATGTGACCGCGCAGCTAATCCCACTGTTCCCTCTCCACAACGTGTCAAAGCCATTACCCCCTGGATCAAGGTAAATGTGCTGATCCAGGGGAAGCCGGGGCACAACAAAGTCAATTTAATCTGAGCTTGTCTGAGCCATATGGCAGCGGTGACATGTCTGACATCCATCTGCTTAATGGGTGTTGTTTATGTGACACTAGATTCACTAATGTACGTTTCAGTACTGACACCAAAGCGATCACATTTTAAAAGCTTACTTTGATGCCAACATGTTTCTTTACAATAACCCGGTCATGGCTAGATGTGTTTCCTAGATTTGACAAACTCTCGCAAGATGTTCAAGTCTCGGGCACAGACAAGGACTACTGTCCTGGAAAGACCCAAACAACATGACTGCAATCACCAAAAAAAAAACACATGCTAATGTCGAAACACAAGTCAATGTGTACTTGATGAAATTGACAAAATAAATGTGATTTAAAGCAGCATTTTGGGGCGGAACAAGCGTCATACAACATAATCTTATGAGGTTGTAATGATTAAATTGTTAGGCAACAGTTGCCTATTTACACATCAAAAAGTCACAGCACAATATTAGAGTTCATTTACAGTCATATTATTGAATGAATGAATGAATTTCATGACAATATTAACTCTCCTTTAAGCTCTGAGGAGCCCAAATACCAAGGGAAATATGTGGCTGTTGGTTAGCCCAATGCTACGCTATGTTTCCTAGCACGTTGTTAACACTGTCTGTCTGCTGGTCACGCAGCTTACAGTTGGTTTATTATGAGTTTGATCTTTTACCAAAAACAGCTTCTTGCTATTTCTAAAAACAGGGTTCACAACAGTGGAATCTAAAGGTTTTGGGACGTAAAACCAAAACAAAGAGGCTGAAAGGCACTAATGATATCATGACAATAAGACAATGGGAATTTGTTTTTGTGCTTTTAACATTAATAAGACGCTTCGAAGAACATCAGTAGATAGAGCTTGTTTATCAAAAAACTAAAAAAGTTCCCGAGAGGGTTTGAAGGTTTCAACACTTCCGGCTCTTTTTCTTCCCATAATTGCCATAATCTTCTCCATCTTCCAGTTTTGTCCGTAGTGTTAGATGAGGGGGAAGCGCATAAGAGCCCATTGTTGATGTAGTGGAGTGTCAGCTGGAGCAGCCTCGCCTGATGTCTGTCTGCAGCTGGTGTGAAGCAGCAGCAGCAGCGGCGCAGAGACACAGGGAGACAGCTGGATACAGAACGACCCCCCCCCCCCCCCCACACACACACACACACACACACAACCCACCAGTTCCTCGCTCTGCCTCGGGTTAAAGCCGAGACGCTGGAAGTGTCTGAGACCTCCCCTGAGCTCGCTCAAGAGGCAAAACACTGGAAAGGAGTGCTGAATTTTATTGCATATTTTATTCCTATGTAAATACTGCTATATTTGACTTTATAATATTATTACAGTTTTCCTAAAATAGTTCTCTATCTGTGTTTTTTTAATTCTCGTTTTACTTTTATGTATGGTGCATACATACAATTCCTCGTACGTGTCAACCTACCTGGTAATAAACCTGTTTCTGATTCTGATTCTGAGCGCAAGTGAAACTGCTCCACTGCGGCTTTCATAAAGAGGCAAGCAGGATATTTGGTGGTGGAAAAAAAGTAGGAAGGAAGACGGAGTGGGAAAAGGAGGTGAAGGGGTTTCAGCGTAATCTACATGTGTACAGCAGACTTCTAAAACACTAGGCCCACAGGGAGGGTTGGGTGCTATAAACACCGGCTTGTCATTCACAGGGAGAACAGGTTTATAACCCATAATGGGTGTGACAGCTTTTAAAGACTGGTTTGGGCGGTTCTCGGCTTAAGGACACGGAAAACCAGCCGAGCAACACAGCAGGCGGTGGGAACAGAAAGGCTCTGCAGCACCAGAGGCTCCCTAAAAGCAGATCATTTCCTCATAAAGAGCTCTCATCAGCTCTGCGTGTATTCATACTGGCTACAAAAAACTGGGATGTAGCCAGTTATTTTTCCAAGTATAATCTGCCTCCTTAAATGCAACGCAGACTATTTATATGTGGAGAATGTATTTTTACGTTTCAATAGTCGTCCACTCCTAAGCCGCTGGGCAACAAGCCTGTTGTTCAAAGCAATTAGGTGTTCATTAGAGTTGTTTTGGTGGCAATCATGGAACTTTCTTTAAACCGCATTTCATGAATTGAATTGGCTGAACAGACGTTCAATTACCAGATTGAACAGATTTTAGTTTAAATCCTGTGTTTTCCTGCACTCAGGTTTTTTCACTTGATTAAATTCCCTGAGATGTTACAGAGTCTTTACATTACTTTTAAAGGAGTCATTCTTCCGTTAACCCTCCTGTTGTCTTCGGGTCAAATCGACCGATTTATTATACTTTCATCAATCATTACTTTTTTGTTTTACATTCGATTGCATTAAGGCTTCATGATATCCTTCACAGTAGCCATTTGAACATATGAAATAGCTGATCACCACTTTCATTGCATTTTGGATGATTTAGTCAACTTTGTAAAACCCATGGTGTTTCCGGTAAAAAATGACCGCCATAAAGGAAAGGAATTAGTAACCATCCGGATCAGATACACACACACACACACACGATGTGTTTTCTTATGTGCCCATGTGAATCACACCTAGCACAAACACACAGAACAATTTTACACATTTCCCGCTCTTATGTGCCCCTCCCCCCACATGGATCACACCTGGCACACGCAATACATGTTCAGTGTCTATTCTTTGTATATTTACACTGCAGTTGTTCATGTATACCAGTAGTCTGATACAATATGTACAGTTTGAAAGGGTGTTAAATGAAATGTGGTGATGATTAATGGTTTTTGTGTTAATATAATAGCAGTTAAAACAGGACCGGTCAAATTTGACCGTGAAAACAAAAGTAAGGGGGGGGGGGGGGGAACAAACACAATAGGAGGGTTAAATGACCATTTGTTTGTTCAGACACTCCTCATGAGTTTCCTTCGATACCTAAAGAAATCTAATGCCTGCACGTCAAATTAAGCATCCAACATCTGAATTTGAGGTAAATCTTATATTTTTTGACAAAAGTAAAACTATGTCAAAACATCAAACTCTCACAAAGACTGTGCAGTATTTCACAAGTCTCCTTTATTCAGGCCTGTGCTTGGTGCATTTTCACTAAAACCACACATGATGAAACGAATGGCGCGCCTTTGCAAGCGTAATGCTTTTTAGGCAGAAGTGTAAACAATTGCACAAGTTGTGTGAGTTTGTAAACAGATGCTTTCATATAGTTTTACTCAACCCGGATCCCCTTCACTGAATTTTCTTCCAGTTTTTTTTTTGTCTCTGAAAAACATATGGTAATCTTGAGGGGGAAGTATATATTTTATAAATATGAGTGAAAACAGACTGAACTGATCTAAATGCTGATTTTTTTTATTCAAACAAATGCAATTGTACAAATGACTAAGAACCAGCTTAATTGTTTTCACTATATATTACATGCTTTTCAAATACATAAAAATGCTCTAACAAAAGACGGAACCAGTGTATTTACAAAACCAACATTTACATACGGCTTCATTCTCTTGAGAGAAATTAGGAGCACCAGTCCATGATTTCCAGCATGGATGAAAATAACCATGTTCAAATAAAAAAAGTCTTCCTGCAGTGACTGATCAGATGTGGCAGTGATATTTAAGTGTGGGTAATACTCAGAATGGTGACAAGTATTTGGCTCATTTGTATTGTAAGTACTGACAGTGAGAATACTTTGTAAATGACAAACAAAGAGTATGGTGGGTGTTAGTAACAAGCTACAATACAACTGGCTCTGCAGAGTGTTCCAGGAAGTAGCCATCACCTTTTGACTCATTCATAACAAGTTCAATCCTTCATTTTTTTTGATAATGTCCTTATCGCTCCTTGTCCGATCCTTCATGGTTACAGTGTTCATACATGTGTGTGGCGGAGGGTTGTTCGCAGCGGCTCAGTAATCCTCGCTTTGTAAAGTCCACTTTCCCTTTGTCTCCACCGCACAGTCCACAGCAGGTCCTGGTACAGTTTCAGTGCATCATCATCACCACAAGCACTCCCAATCCAGACACGAAGACGCTCCCGTGGGCTTTTTTTTGTTCGGTACGATCACAGCGTTGTGGGTCAGTTTGGCAACAGATTCCTTTAGTCTCACGAAAGTTAAGTTCCTCCATTCTTTGGATCCTCGCGTACAGAGAAAAACAGGTAAGTGCAGTCTAAGGCACAATGACAGCTTGTCAAGGTGAATTAATTCAAACATGATGACAGACCGGCGACTACACTATTGTTCCCGGTTTTGAATCTTCGTGCCAGTGTATCTTGTCGTCCGGCTCTGGGTTCATTTGGTCACTGACGCGCGGGTCCATTTGGTTGACATCTATGTAGGATCTGGAAGAAACATACAAGATGAAACACATTAGACAGATGGAAAAGGGAATGTCGATTGTGATTGGTTAAGAATGGATTGACCCTGGGCTGTCAACATTGTCCTATTTTATTTGAGCTTTTCAAGTGTCAAGATTAAGAAACTAGAGCTGCAACAAATTGTTTCAACTATCGAAAAATCTGCCTTTTATTTTAAGGATTAATCGATTGATCAATAAAATGTCAGAAAATTGTGAAAAATGCTCATCTCAAAGTCCAAGAAATGTCAAAGAATGTCTTGTTTTTTCAATTCGATACCCAAGTATATTCACTTTGCTGTGATACAAAACTGAGACAAGCAAGACATCTTTGTATTCGAGATATTTTCTGCCATTTTAGTGGAAGATTTAAGGACTAATCAAACCGAAATAGTTGTTGATTATGTTCCGTCTACAGGACACTAAACTAAGTGTCAATCTAAGTCAATCTCAGTTTCAGAGAGATGTCAAACCCAGGGTCAATCATTCTCACCGTACAGCACAGCAGATGCACGCAGGCATTGAACACAAGCATAGCCTTTGAATTTCAGGGGTCACATGTTCCTCCTCTGCCACACAAGTGCTCTCCCACCACCACAAAACACCCAGGGAAACACAGCAAACAACATCTGAAATGTGAGATGATTTCTGTTAGTCCCTGCCACACTGCCACAGATATCCAAAAACACATCACCGTCACCATGAGGGGGAGTTTTCACACTCTCGTCTCTCACCCTTTCTGCTGTGCTGGGACTGATAATGGGAGGGGACAGGGGACGGGGGGGGTTATTTCTCTTGTTTGGTAGCATAGGCAACATCACCACGCCACTCTAAAGGCCGTGCAGGGAGCGCCATCCTACCACGGCTCCGCCTCTCAAACTCTGGGGGACATCTGCGCATGAGAGGGGGCAAAGGTCAAGGGTGAGCGGGTGTAATGAAACTTTTTGGAACACAAGGCGAAACACTGGACAGCTCGAAGTGATGTCAGACACTGAAGAATCATTTGGAAGTTGTGGCCAGAACATTGAGAAAGACATTAGCAGCAAAGAAGTGAGACAGCTCCTACCAATTGTGAAAAAGCTCTCTCACACCCCCAGTCCCGAGTATTTAGTTCTAAGAGAATAATCAACATTTGATAAGCAGTCAAAGCAGGCTCTGTTCCCAGCAGGGAGTGATGGGAGCTATCCACCAGATAAGATGGACGCCAAGATGTCCTCACTGCTCTCTGACACTGTTTGTCCTGGTATTATCTTTTATGAATGTTTTGGGCAAGCCGACTCAACTATCTGGGTCGTGACTGTACACAGCTCTGGGAAAACAGCTTCCCACTGATATCAGGACAGTGGAGACCCACCTGTTTGGCTTTACCTAAGCAGCACCTACGAGTTGAACTTGTGCAGCAGTACAGAACAAGCCTTGTTTGAAGTGAATATTTCAGGACTGTTTGAATCTTATGGTTTATTTGCACTTATCGTAGGGCTGTGCAATTAATCGTATTTTAAATTTCGATTTTGGCTTGCAACGATTACGAAAACAAGTTATTTTTGTTATTGGTTTTTCAGTTGAATTATAAATAAAGTTCAGGGTAATCAACTGTTAAAAACATACTGTTACATTTCTTTTTCAATAAATTGATGTTTTCAAAGTAAATGGATAATCGTTTTTTTAATAATCGTGATATCAATTATTGACCAAAATAATCGTGATTATGATTGTTGCCATAATCGCACAGCCCTAACTTATCTTATCGTACATCTCTTTGGATAAAGGCGTCAGCTAAAATCAATGAAATGATAGTTAAAGAATGACAAAGCTCCTAGGCGGTTTGCCCGCATGAGGCAGGGGAGTGAGAGGAAAGGCAAAGATGACTAGAACTAGAAGCCATGTATACAATGTGTTAGGGCTGCTCGATTACGGCAAAAATCATAATCTCAATTATTTGGGTCAATAATTGATATCACGATTATTAAAAACGATTATCCCTTTACTTTGAAAACATCAATTTATTGGAGAAAAAAAATGTGAACAGTATGTTTTTAACAGTTGAACTTTAAGTATAATTCAACTGAAAAACCAATACAGAAATAATAATCGTTTTATTTCGATGACGTTGTTTTCGTAATCGTTGCAAGCCATAATCGTAATTGCGATTAAAATACGATTGATTGATCAGCCCTACAATGTGTGGGCCGAGAGGAAGGCAAACTATGTTGAGAGAAATGTGACAACAAAAGCCGGCTGGAAGAGGAAGTAAGGCAGGCATGTTTTTTTTTTTATAAAGAAGCCATGCAGTTACCTTATCATACATGACAATGAGCGATCAGTCAAGCACACTTCAAAAACACGGACAAGCAAGACTATGGAGTCACGTTGCAGACAAAGTGAACGACGCGCAGGCTCCGGGCGTTTCCGTCTACTTACTATGAACTACCTTTAGCAAAGGACCCCTTACTGAGCCTGTGCCCTCTGGAGGAGTTTGGTCGTGAAGGGCTGGAGGAAAGCTGCCTCTCCCGCCGACACCCGGGGGAGCAGGAGGAAGAGGAGGGATAGGAGGAAGAGGGCGGAGAGGAGGAGGAGGAAGCTGAGGAGGAAGAGCTAGCAGGGAAAAGGGCACAGCGCCTCTGGCCTTCGGGGCTGAGCCAGGAGCCTTTTAAAAGCGGTGAGGCGCCATATCTATAAGAAAGCAGGGCCGGTGGACAGTTAGGGAGGAGAAGAGGCTCAGAGGAACTGAGTGCACAGATCTGATCATCCTCAGAGGAACCTTGCTTGTAACCACATGGTTGTTTTTTCCAAACTCAAACTGAAGAAATAGTCCCATTGGCTACACATCAGAGCACAGAATTGTTGTTAAAAAAAACATAAAGCAGCTTATTTTGTTCTGTAAACAGGCATTGTGGGTAATGAACAGTAGTGTTAGCTGTGGGGATCAGGAGGATCAGGGAGTGGCTTATTGGATAAGATGCTGAGTTGAAGCCAAGTTTCTTCTTTCTCACCTGCTGTGGGCGGAGTGGCTGTAGGGCGCCGTGCTGTAGGAGTAGGACTGCGGTGCGTGCGCGGGCATGTCGTATTCTGACATGGCAGTACCAACGCTCATGTGACCGTGCCAGTTTCCACTCAAGGACGCTGAGGACACTGGAGACACAAAATGGTACAAGTCAGCATCTGACTTTCATGTGGAAACGGGGTCGACAGCACAATGCAGGAGACGAGAGATTCCCTGAAGACGTTTCTGTGATTGTTTCCGTTTAGATTTGTCTCCTTATAGCAGCTGTTACATCAGGCTCCAGACTAACGTTTTAACATTTGTCAGTATAGACCGTCGAAATGTTATCCTTTTAATTTGTTATTGCCATCTATTAATAGTTATATGCAAAGATAGACATAGGAATCGTAAGGAAATAACAGGGCATAGTTCCCTCTCTAATATCGATTTGATATAGATAATATTTTATACAAACAACTGTATTTATTCTTGCCTAAAACAACAATTTACAAGATAACATTTCAACACATTAAGAACAAATGATAATTAACCAGATTTGAACTGAATAGAGCTTGAACAAATCATCTCAAGTTAACTAGCTTGAATCCTGCAGTTTCTTTTAACACATATTTGTCCACAATGCAGCGGGATCAAATTATAAAATAGGGGTGCGTTCGTGGCCGTGTCAATACTTAGTATATTGAATATCTCAAAAGTAAATGTTGGTGGATTCTTGAGCTGCTCAGCAACTACAAGGCACTAATTCTAATCTACCATTTGTTTTGTTTTTACTCAACATGGTCCAATAATGTATATCTGATGTATCGGGTGATCCCAGCTGGAATCCATACCACACGGCGCAGTGCTCTCACCTGAGGAGTAGGCGATGTTCCTGTGGTTGTGGCTCTGGGCTGAAGGCATGGTCTGATAGCCCAGGCTGTGCTGCGAGCCTCTGTCGTAGTCGTAGTTTCCGTACGCAGGCTGCGGTTGTTGTTGTTGTGCGTTGCGTTGGTACCAGCCTCTCAAATGTTCTGCCACGATGGCTTTCTGGAAGTTCTTGACGGGCTGATTGTTGCCGCGGGGGACCTGGCGATTCCTGGGCGGGCGCAAAGTGGCGTACGGGTTCTGCGACATGCCGTCCATCTCGTCGTGCCCGTAGTGACCGTGCACTTCGTGGCTGTGATAAGTTGGCTGCGTTGGGTGGTACGAAGGATTGACGGTGTAGTGTCCCTCCATCTCGTTGTCGTACATGTACACTCCGTTAGCGTAAGGCTCTGGTTCTGGGTAGCCCGTCACATAGTAGGCCGTGGTGGTGGGTCTGGCTCGCGGTTGGTTGGCATGGCGATTGTCGGGCTGAGCCAGGTTGGGCATGCTGCCCGTGTTGGCGTACATGTCTTTTCTGTGGCGGCCGCGAGCTCTGCGCCTGTTCGTGTGGTTGCCGGGGACGCTGTACTCCACGCTGGACTGGCTGGTGTAGGAGGAGCCGTCGTCGAGGACCTCGGTGCTGTTGCTGCGTCGGGCGGGGGTGAAGCTGAAGGTCGGCACGGGGGGCTCGGCCTCCGTCAGCTGAGACTGGGACTCCAGGCTGCCACTGCGCTGGCGGAAATGTTGTGGAACGTCCTCTGATCTGTAATAAAAAACACCAGTTAAAAACGTTTACTTAAAGAGGCCCTTTTAACTTCTGTAACATAATGACATCACTACTTAACATTTGCACTTCTAAGATAAGATAAGATAAGATAAGATAGACCTTTATTAATTAAAGTGGGGAAATTCAGTAGTTCAAACAACAACAGGGTGAGAATGAAAAACACGATTCACACAGATTAGAGAAGAATAAAATGTAAGATAAAATCAAAGATACAAATAAAATGATATACAGTAACTTTAAAATAAGAAATTAATTAAAATGAACATATATACACATTTAGGTCATATATACATATTAGATATATTGACATGTTTTTATGTCCAGTACTTGTTGTGCAGCCTAATGGCTACAGGCACAAAGGATTGTCTATTGGCTAACACTCCAACAGACATTACGTAAAGGGGCGGGACATCTCTAAGCGGTTGACCAGTCACTACACAACCGACCAGTCACTACACAACCGACCAGTCA
>CALSBZ010004406.1:132217-150214 GCA_943591055.1 Gobionotothen gibberifrons
CACTACACAACCGACCAGTCACTACACAACCGACCAGTCACTACACAGCCGACCAGTCACTACACAGCCGACCAGTCACTACACGGCCGACCAGTCACTACACGGCCGACCAGTCACTACAGATTATTTAAAAAAAGAAATGTTGTTAAGTAGAACAGAACAAGTTTTAATTATTTTATTGAACACTTATGTGTTTCATTGAAGAACGAAAACATGGAGGAATGCACAGTGCCTGTAGGGGGTGTGGTCTCAATAGCCATGCAGTAAGCAGTGTGCTATGGCGTGGATATTCATGTGTACTTGAATGGCATCTGTTTGTTTTAGTCAAGATTATGCTAAAATATAATTTCCCCAACTATATTTAAGTTCCCTTTGAAGAGCCAACCTTCAATTTAGAAAATTCCCAGTTTATTCCCGTGGAAAGTTTCCATCTTTGAACATTTCCGGAATTTTGCAACCCTAGGTCACTACACAGCCGACCAGTCAGTACACAGCCGACCAGTCAGTACACAGCCGACCAGTCAGTACACAGCCGACCAGTCACTAGACAGCCGACCAGTCACTAGACAGCCGACCAGTCAGTACACAGCCGACCAGTCACTAGACAGCCGACCAGTCAGTACACAGCCGACCAGTCACTACACAGCAGACCAGTCACGACACAGCCGACCAGTCACGACACAGCCGACCAGTCACGACACAGCCGACCAGCTAACCAATCAAATGTTCTCCTGTAACAACACAGAGTGAATGAGGGCTGTACCTGAGCTGGCTGCTGCTGTAGGCGTTGCGGGTGAGGAGGGGGGTGGGGGGCATGCTGCGGGCGTCACGCGGCTGCCTGGAAGCCGGTTTGAACAAGGTGCTGTGGCTCGATAAGGCATCGCGGTGACCGTAGTGGACTGATTCCTGGACCTGGCCGTAATTTAATCTGAAACACAGATAAGAAGGAATTATTTCAGGGCATTCTGCTGTCAAAACTGAAGGGGGGAAAAACACCCGCGGTTTGCTTGGATGCATTTAAGTGATCACTTACACCTGGATGGCTGCCGTTACATAGTCCACTGATCTTTCCTTTTATGCACCAGCAAGCATTATGACTGTATTAAATGGGAATAAATCTTTGAGGCTATAAATGTTTTAATACGAGGGAAGGAATTATCTATTATTTAAGTCTTTGTATTGAGTACAAAATGTGCAAATGCAGGTTAAAAACGTCATGATTTCATTGCAATAACTATTTAAAAACAGTTTTGAAGCCGAGAGCAACACATCACACATATAATTGAGCAAACAGTCGTGAAGTGGCTGCCGTTCAAACTCCAGGTCCACTTTCCTGTTTCCCTTTTCCCTTTTGTTGTCTGCTCCCTCGCAGGCAGCGACATGTTCTTTCCCATCTATTTTTAAAGCGGGTGCGTTGGGCTGATAAGCGGCAGATTGTTGGAGAGGCAGGAGAAGGAGGGAGGAGGTGACTGGCAGGAATGTAACTCTGGATCTGGATGTCTACAGGTCTGAACTAGCTTCATCTACAAAAACAACTGTCAGACACGTTGGAGATTCAACGTATTAAAGGGGACCTATCATGCAAAATGCACTTTTTGATGTGTTTAATACATAAAAATGTATCACCGGTGCGTCGGGGAACTCACAAAGTGTCAGAAAATAAAACCCTCTCTCCTTTCCTCCATACCCACATCTCTAAAAACGGAGCTGATCCAGATTTACTGAAACGGAGGGATATG
The DNA here is from genome assembly GCA_943591055.1 of Gobionotothen gibberifrons. Taxonomy (NCBI): domain Eukaryota; kingdom Metazoa; phylum Chordata; class Actinopteri; order Perciformes; family Nototheniidae; genus Gobionotothen; species Gobionotothen gibberifrons. The sequence goes on from CALSBZ010004406.1 coordinate 133,957, forward strand.
AGGCTAGAATGGGTGATCTTTGTAATTACATTTTTGTATAATTTCATATTCCAGCTATTCCTCCAAAAACATGTTTTGGATATCATGCCATTCACATTTTAAAATGTACATTTTAAGAAATTGTAGTTTTTGTATTTCTACCCCAAGCTTCCATAAGTGGGTCAAAAATGACCTGCATGCATTTTCTATGGCATCCTATGGGAACCTTTGATTCTTATCACCTGTTGCTGTCAGGTATACATTCACTGTAGGACACACAGACTACATCACAAGTGACACCTCTCAGGAAGACTATTTTACACAGCAAGATCTGAAACCTGTCAGTATAATAATAATAATACATTATATATTTATAGGGCTTTTCAAGGACTCAAAATCGCTTTACAACATAAGGGAAGGTTAGGGTAGGACTATCAAACTTGATCAACCGGCATGGATTGATGGGGGGGGGGGGGGCTATGAGTAGACAAGAGGAGAAGAGATGAGTTTTGAAAAGGGACTGGAATACTGTGAGGGTCTCAGAATAGCGGAGATCTTTGCATCGATATGTTCTTTGCATCAAAAACATTTCTAAAATTATAAATTGTGAAAAATCTCTTTAAAAAATATTTCTAGTGTGAACCAACATATAATACTAAATATTATACAAGTGATTTTTCTTAACCAAAATGACAAAAATGGCATAAAAACACATATTATTCTAATACGGATCCTTTTTGAGTGTAGGGTCCAGTCACTGGTGCATCTCAGGGTTAAAATAGCATGATCGGTGACCTTTAATATATTTCACGGGTGTCAGCGGTATCTGTGTACCTGCTGTCTGGCTGCTGGTCCGAGAGCCTTCTGTCGTTGTTGTAGTGGATGTCCAGCGTGTCTGCGTGGTGCGGTCTCGGGGAATACTGAACCGATCTGGAGCGCTGCCTCTGGGCACTGAGCTCATCATCTGGGGGATAAAAAGTGGTTAAAATGGATATGAAATGCAGTGGGTAGGGGGGAGGGGGGGGGGCGTTAGTGAACACATGCACACTGGCTATGGCTCAGCACTCACCATCATCCAGAGTGAGGCTGTCCGATAGAGAGCTGAGGTCTGAAGGGTTCACGTCGTCTGGTAACACAAGAGAGAAGAGGGATTGTTACTTATTCCACATAACGAGAGTAGTTATTATTAAACAGACGATTACTTAATACATTCAGAATAAGACAACCTGGTCAATGAAATATATGTAATGGAAAAAATCACTATGACAATTTGAATAACGGTTCTATCTTTGACAATAGATGAGAAAAAAGTGAAAAAACAGTCCTCAGAGAATCTTTGAAAACCAAAACATAGATTAGATGTGTTCCCTCTGCTGTTGTTAACATACCTGCTATGATCAGTGAGGCCCTCTGGGTGGGTTTCCTCCCCTTCCTGACCCGGTAGGCGTTGATCTCCTTCTCGATCTCCTCCAGCTTCCTCATGGCGTCCAGGCAGTTGCTTCTTCTCTTTTTCTTCACCGTCTTCCCGAGCTCGCCCTCGTTGGACAGCTTGATGGCCGCTTCCACGATCTTCTGCTGCAGGGCGAACCGGCTCTCCAGATTCCTCAGATGTGGGTCCTGCGGGGAGAAACACACAACAAACAAACACACGGTGAGATGGGGAATTTCCCCAAATATGAAAACAGACCTTGTCAACGGTAGCAAACAGACTTCCAACATCTCCTTTTTCAATGTGTTGACATATTCTTGTTCATATTCCTTTCACCAAATGACAGATGGAAACCAGCTACACCTCACGACATGTTTCATGCAAACATTAGGTAATCTAAGCCTCAAATTAAAAAGGTAATATCTTAAGCCTCATTTCAACAACAGGGTATGTGGAGGAATCCTGAAGTCAAATGTAAAACCTTTTAAGACCTTTTTTAAGACCCTTTCCATACATTTTAAGACCTCATCGCCACTTTGAGTTTTAACCGGTTACCTTGGCGACACACACACTTTAACTCACATTTACTATATACAGTATTGATTGTCCTTCCTCATTATCTTCCAACCAAACTTGCATTTCCCCATAACGATGTTGCTTAGCAACCGGCGTAAACGGAGCTTCGCGCGCTATCAAGCAGTGAGCGTGCGATGTCCTGTTCAGATGACGTCAAACCCAACGGGATGCCATCAATAAACTACACAGAATCACACTACACACCTACGCAATGATTACATTCAGGCTCACTGTAGAATACAACCTCTTTGGACCATTCATATACTTATTGAAAACAAGCTACAGAATGTAATACCTTGGAAAATGCCGTTTAATACTTTTTAATAGCCTTAATTTTCGCTAAATTGATTGATCAACTTTTAATACTTTTTAAGACCCCGCGGGACACCCTGAGCAAGTCACATGATCTCTAGGTAAACCAACACTGAGTGACTTTATATAACAGTGATACATCAACACGAAACAACACCAACCTCATCGTAGGGGAAAAGGTCATCAAGCTTGAACTCTGTCCCGACGCGGCGGCGTACGGGAGGAGCCTTCTCGCCTGTTGCCAAGGGATACTCTTTGGGCAACTTGCCTGTTAACTCCTGCAGATTAGAAACAATATTCAACAGTCAGCTGAGTGGATATTTTCGGGAGGTGCTGCAATGTTTGTTCGTCCTGTAGTATGCTATATATATATATATATATATATATATATATGTATAATAGACAGAGAGACACTCACTGCTTCTCTCAAGCAGATCTTCTTCAGTTCCTCAAGTTTCTGTTTCAGCGTGTCTTGGAGGTTCTTCTGTTTCTTTTTCAAATCGACAACCTTGTCTTTCTTCTGTTCATCTGTGACTTCAGAGTCAGCAGAACCTGGAACAAGCAACCGTGTCATTAACTAGAAATGAATCAAGCAACCAATCATCACTCATCATCATTATTATCCTGATGATGTAACAGTAGCAGGTTCTGCTTACCGGCTGAGATGAGGCTCCCGTTGCTGGCCATAATGAGCTGGTTCTCTAAGCTGGAGAGTTTGATGATCCGCGGGGCGCAGATCTCCGTGAGGTCCATGGCGATGTCTCCTGAACTCCGGGTTGTGGTCATCTGTGACTGTAGGGGAAGAGGAGGGACAGTTAGCAGGAGGAAAGAGGCATGTGGAGCAGCAGCAGCAGCGAGGGAGGGATTGGGAGTACTTCATTTTAATGATAGCACGCTGCAAAAAGCGGGCTGCCCCATTTGCATGCTGGGTACTCAAAGCCCGTTGCTCTCTCATCAATCAGTGTAGGCTCTATTCCTGGATGACACACCATCTGCCTTCGAGAGACACAGTGGCTGAATAACCTCATTTGACTGCGGCAGCACACTCATCCATCTCCAGCAGGAAGAGCACATCACACAGCGCTCATACTGTATAATGGCCCCGCTGCTCAGCAAATGCATCATAAACACAAACACATGGACCACCAGCATCTGCTGCCAGCTCTTAACACTCGGACAGGGATCTCGGCTGAGGACAAACTGTGGGCTTTATTCATTATGCATTATTAATGTTCGGGCTTTTAAAAAATAGTATGTCGTTTCTTTAGTGAATTGTATTTTGCTTTAAGCCTTAGATGATTTCTCTTAGGCAAGGCGTAATAATAAGGGATGAACAATTGATTGGAATTCTATTAAAATTGCAGATTAGTGCAATATCCAAATCGAGGAGCTGCAGTAGTATTAAAGAAAAAAGATGTATAACAAAACAACAACAATGTCAAACCAAAAGTATATTCACTAAATAAATCACACCATGATTTTTCAATGAAAATTGTAATTTTCAAGCAAATATGTGAATCATGAATCACATATTTTTCAAAAATAAAAACAATATTAAAAGGTAGGGTAGGTAAGAATGGAGAAACCAGCTCGAGTGCGCTAGAATTAGAAAATACACAACCGGAAAAAATCTGCCCCTTCCTTACAGAGCCCCTCCTCCAACACACACGAACGCGCACATGACCAATGAGGGCACGAGATAAGTTTGTGCACAGATGGAAGGCTGACAGGCAGGTAGGCCATCCAGTTACTTTAGCCGGTCGGCTCAGATGATTGGTCGTGCTTTTTACAGCGCCACGGCTTCCACAGATGACATTTTTGTATATATTTATTGTCAAAGCATTTAAGATATTCATTGCTATCGGGATGTTAAGAGCATTCCATGGAATATAACAAAAAGTGTTTCTGAAGTGAATTACCTACCCCACCTTTAACAACAATAGTTCAACTATATTATTCTCCCTGTTCTATTAGCATAGTGATCAAAGTATTTATTACTCAGAGGAGTTAGAAGCTCTCAACTTAATCTACCAAACACAAGCTCAATCAATAACAGTGATTCTATTCCCTTTAAACCAATGAAGCAACAGTTTCCAACACAACCCTTAGTAACACAGGATCTATTTACATTAAACTGGTGGCCTGTCACTTCCCATCATCACGCTGTTGACACAAGTCACAAGCATAGGACCCGGATCAGGCAGTAGATCACATGAGGAACAGTCACCAGCACACCACGCTGCCACACTTTCACAATAACCTCATGATCTCCAATCAGTCCACGTTCACACTGAGAGAATGAGGCGATGAGTGTGTTTCAATCGGTGTGAAAAACAGGTCAACAATATAGCTCGTACGTACATCATAATAAATGTAATCACTCTAAATGAAGTTCATGATAGTTGTTAGAGCCACAATGAAGTCAAAGTTATTATTTAGATTCATAATTTGATAAATGAATTAATGATGGAAAATGATTTATATTGCCATGGTGAATATCTTTTGATGAAATGATTGTTCATTTTAAATCGTAAATATGACCCGTTTCCTTGTACCTTCCGGCGTTTGTTTAAGTGAGGTAATTGAGGACAGCCGGGGTGCTCTGAGCCCTGATGAGACGGGGAGCGGAACAGTTTTTCCACCGCAAATTGTTCTTTGGACTGCAAAGTATAGTTTATATTGGAAAGTATATCACCGAAATATTGATTTAGATTTGTTATTTTGAGACTATTTAAGTCAATACTTTTTTGTTAATAAATTACTGAAAACCTTCGGCTGCTTATTGCTTTGGATTGCGTGTCGTCAACCCCGCTCTATAGTGGCAAAAGGAAACCTTGGATGCCACTACAATAATGTGATTACTCGTAAACTATACAGAGAGGAACACAAGCACACTGTGTCTATCAGCCAATCAATACACTCAGCATCAATGCGTGACCTCCTTAAAACATGTTGTATAAATTGTAATGTACATGTTGTATAATGTGCACATTTGTGTCTAATCTTCCTATGTTTAAACAACAGTTTTTAATATTGGACATTTTACTTTGACTACCTACTTACTCTCCATGTTCAAAATATTTTAATTGTTTTAATTCCAAAATGGAGCGACTGTCAGAAAACGAAATGTTCGCCGCGGGATAAGAAAGTATTCTGATTGTAATTTAAAATATGATTAACACACAGACACATGTCCCTGGTCTGTCACCAATGTGAGTCACTTGATACGTTATAAGATGTCTACACAGGATGAGTATTAGAAGGTATTATTAGATTTCAAACTGTATCTGAGTCAGCAGGAACTATGGTGAGTGAAAGTGTGAGGAGAAAACAACGGACACTCACTTTGCTTTGCTTTCTGTCCAGGTAGAACTGGTGCTGACTGATGGCCATCACCCAGATGGTTTTAATCAGAGAGTGGCTGGCATACCATGTGTGAATAACCAGGCCGGTCTGTCCGAACGTTCGCTTGGTCACTGTCCTTCTGAGAAAGATAGCAACAACATAGCACAAACATTCAGTGCTGCTCTGAGACACAAAACAGCTGCAAACACTGGTTGATAAACAAGTCTTTCATTAAGATGGGTTAAGCAAAGATAACACAGTTTGTCTAATTACATGTGTGGCTGTTTCTGTGATAATTAACTGAAGAGCAGACAGTGGGATTTAATAACAGCTCTGAGAGAGACACATGGAAGCCTGTGTGAAGGGCAGAGGTCTTACAACAGCATTAGAATAATAAAGCGGCAGGGAAACAGTCATGGAACAGAGCAGCTCCAGCCATGAACACGGTGTCCTGGCTGTGGATGCCCTTCACAGTGTGTAAGGTGTAAGATAAGGACATCTGAAGCCGGCTCAAATTGGAGCACTTCAGACAAACAGGGGGGAAAGGACTTACTAAGATCAGTTCAGATAAATGAAAAATGTCTCTGACCTGTGCGGGTCGTTCACTTCCACAGCAAATTTCTTCTCGCGGAAATACAGATTCTCTAACTGCTTCCACTGATACAACTGCAGAGAGACAGTTGGGAATAAAAGGGGGGGAGGGGAGGGAGACATTACAGATCCGTGAGTATACACAACACAGGGCTATTGATTAAAAAAATGAGGCGTTGCTCGACATTAACAGAGGTATAACTTGGCTGTAAAGTGCAACAATGTGAATCAGAAAGGCTTCCCAAATGACTGGAATACATCTTGAAACCACTGGGTTTGCTTCAGCCACAGCAGCACGCCGCTCAGCACCATGTTTCTGCTTAACTTGCAACATTAGAAGAAACAACTAAAGCAGTGAATGGGGCTCAGCGGGCCAGCCGGTCCCGTGTATTAGGTAGTCAAACTGAGCCAGGCAGAAAGCTATACTAGTTTCTCATTTCCTTCTGCTGTGGAAGGAAACAGAGGAAGGGCTTCTGTGTGTCAGGGTGAAACATCTGCTCCACTGATAGTGTGTTCAATAAAGTCATTCTGAGCCAGTAAACAACTCTTCACTGCTCAAATGTACAAGAAGAGACACAACAGTGGGGCGTGAGGTTATGTAGGAGAAAATGTTTGTTTGACCGCACTCCATTCTAAAAAAGGTAAGAACTTAAATTAGTTAAAACAAAAACTCAATATATAAAATCGTCCCCGGGAGGTAAACTGTGCCTGGGACATATTTTCAAAGCCTATTTAAACTTAACTGTAACACATTACACTTCCCAGCAGTGTGGCTCACAGTGACAGACTGCCTGTAGAGCAGGTTCAACACATTTAGGAGAACGTTAAAAAGGAGCACAAGGAGAATAAAAGCATTCAAACCCCTTGACGATTTCAAACAGCTAGTAGTTGGACACAATAAAAAAGGCTTACCGTGGTTTTTTTGTTTTTAAATCCCTGCTGAATTCCCTCAGGTTTGTATTGAATCTTTAGAGTTTCCCACAGGGCTAGTGCTTCCTCGAACAATACTCTCTCTTGTCTGTTCTCAGGGAGCCAGATAGGTGTTGCAAGAGTTTCAGCTGAGCAGGCCACGCCCCTTTAACCACCCCCTCTCCTCTGACATCACAGAAACATCACAGATACCTCAGGCACTGCTCTCGCTCTCTCTCTCTCTCTCTCTGTGTCCCTCTCCAAACACAGCCCACTTCCCTCTGAGTCAGACCAGATGAGCAGGTTGTTCACAAGCTTTTGCCAGCCCAGGTTTTTTTAGAAGATGTCTCTGCTCCACTTCCCGTCACATGCAGATAAGCGATCAATCTTCCACAGACTTTGAATGCTCTCACTTCCATAGAGGAAGTTCCTTGCTTTTCATATTGTAAGTGGCACACAAAGCACTGCTGTGGGGCTGAATTAACTACTACCATGTCCCCCAGCAGGGCGAACATGTTAGGAATCTGTTACTATGGTCTAATCATTAATACCAGGGGCGAGGGTGCACTCAACTGCCCATACATGCACTTTGATCCAAATACAAACTCATATATTTACAGGCAGCAAAAACAGCCTTATTGTATGAGTGATATCCGAAAGCAGTACGTGTGTGTGTGAGAGAAGAAAAGAGAAAATAAGGTATTTTGTATATAACATGAAAGTGATGACAGTGCTTCCCACAGAATTTGATTCTATTTGTGGGAGCACTGCACCGCACCCCCCCCGGCAAGAAAAGTCAAAGGCACCTTAACCTATTCGGGTGGCCCACACATCCACCCCCCCCCCCCTCAAATAAGAAAATACATGCGAGTTCATGGCTACTGTAGACAACATTCTTGTTGCTCTGTGTTGCGTTGTTAATGAGTGAGACACACATAGTTGAGGATCTGTGGGGTTTATTCTCTCAAAAATATAATTTAGGCATTTAGCCTTATTCCAAAGCGACTTACAATGACCAATCACAGGGACATTCTCCCTGGAGTAACTGAGGGATAAGTGCCTTGCTCAATGGCACAATAGTCGTGGTGTTCCAGGCGGGATTTGAACTCGCAACCTTCTGATCATCAGCCCACCTCACTATCCATTAGACCACCACAAATAAATCAATATATTGGAAACACTGGATGCTGTAGTTTTACTTCTGACTTATACTGCTATTATCCATTTTAGTATTTGTCATATTTTTACTGTAATTAGTTTTGTGTGTTTATATTTTGTGTAAATATTCTCTTTATTTCCAATTTGTTATAATAGTCTTTTTGTTGTTATATAATGTACTATTATTGGCTCCTTTTCTACAACGTATTCCCCTTTGTGTGTCTATGTATGCACTATTAAAATAGAAAAGAAGCTAAGCCGTATAACCCTTCTCTGCAATGAACCCCATTCTATAGTGATCATTTGATTTCTTGTCTTTATTACGGTGGGCTCTACATGCAAAAAGAAGCATGGGGACCGCCTTGCATGCAACTTCCAAAAAAGCTCTTATCACTGCAGATAAGAGGTCGCGCCAATTCACACTCTCTAGTCACCATCATTAGCATCATATCAACCGATCTGAAACAAAGGTCTAGACAATGAACACACACACACACGTTCACAGGATCATTCCCCCCATTAGAGACACTCCACACCAGGGTGCCAGTAACAAGATGAAACTAAAAAGACTGCGGCTGAAGCCATTGCCAACATATTTTAAAGGGACGTGACACACCTTTATCTCTACGGTCACAGGTCGTATATTTTACTCTCTTAGTTCCTGCTCTCTTGGATGCTTTGTAGGCTCATAGCTGTGACCTTCATCTGTGCATGAACCGCCATTTATTACCAGTTTAGGGTCAGAACTTGCTTTTTTATTGGAGTTTAAATTGTAAATGTACCCATAGGTCTGAGGGTAACTCCACCTACTGCATCATCTCTCTTGTGGGCACGGGGCTGGAGGGGGGGTTGGGTTGGCATGAACACTTGAATGACGCTTAAAACACATGTGTAAGTGTGCAGTACCTTCTTTAAACTTGATCTAGCATGGGTAACATTTCATACTATATAACTCCTATTATACAAAAAACATTTCATTATTCAGTATTTCATTTTTCTCAAAAATGAAGTAACTAAGTAATATTCTTACATACTGATGTAACGGGGTTGTCAATCTGAAAGTAGGTTTTTAAAGTGGAAACGCTCCAAGAAAGTTGGACTACGTAAAAAAAAGTGACTCATCAGTACAAGTCATAGGTAGAGAAAACAAAAAGCAACAAAACGTTCCTAAAGCAGGAGAACGCCAGCTCCCTAGCACGCTCATGATTTGAGTAATTACACTGCATCTCCTATCTTTAGTATTTCATCTCCCTTTGTTGTTGCCAAACATTTCATTAGCGGCAGAGAGCAAGACATGCCTGTGGTTTCCGACGGGATCAGGCTCTTCAGATCCAGCCTCACACCCACTATCCGAGGAACCCCAGGGCCACGAGTCCGCAAAATCATACACGGATAAATATGTCAAAGGCTCTGACTCACACGCTCATACAGAAAAAGATCTGCCACACCCTCCATGTAACACGTCACACTCCCGCAACACTGTACGTTGCACAACACGTTGATTTACGTTGGGAAAAGAGAGCGGAAGATTGTTTGTCCTACTTTTTCAGATGAGATTTTTATTTCAGCTCTGTAGGTCCATGTCATTATTACCCAGAGGCTGACACTGTCCCTCATAATACACTGAAGATTCATTTTGGTTCTGCTGGCTGATCATATGTGAGGACCAGCATGCGGTCTTGGAGAGTGTCCCATTACCCACTGGGAGAGTGTCACCCAGAGAGGAGGAGAGACAGAAAAGTCTCCGGCTTTAATTCAGGGAGAATTGAGCGTTGACTTGCCATCTGCTTCATTCCCACAGTGTGTCCTGGAGACATTGAAGCACTGTTGTGTTCATCGCATCAAATGAATGTTTCCTCCACCTACGTGACAGACCGTTTGGGCATCTTTTATGCATTCTTTGTCCTATTTCGGAAGACACAAGCTACGCCTTGTACAGAGTAGACAGTGCTTAGAAGTAAGGGCTGCAAACATGATATTCAAATAAGATCAAAATCTCAGTATGGATTAGTATATTATCCCAATCCCAGAAAGCACAATATATGGTTAAGGCAAACTCTGTTTTCAAATAGCAAGAACTGCAGAAATGTCCTAGCTCACAAATGATATTCTACTGACACAGATTTGTCTGGAGCAGATCTTCTTTCAAATCACCCCAGTTCAAATCGTGCATCTCTATGTTCAATACAGACTGATGGCACTGGCATGCGTGCAGAGAAGATACTGGGAGGTTAAGCTATTCCAGTGGCTTTCAATCATTTTGACAAAACTTAACATCACTTGAAGTACTTTTCTATAACTACACAAGTACTGAGATCTCCCCGGGACCAGCTCTAAACCCAGCCCCCAGCCCCCAGCCCCCTACGCAGATAATTGTTCTGTATTGTTTGATCAATTGTATTCCCTCCGAGACACACACATGGATTAGCATAAAGAATACAGCCTGCTGAGAGGGGTTGGGCAGAGGGCAGGGAGGGATGGGCCGGGGTGAATAAAGGGGCTGTGTGAACTGAGGCAGGAAGCCCCATCAACATCAAATACAGAGGACTCCCTAAAGGCAAAAGTAGAGTAGCTATACATTTCTCTAAATCAAAGAGCAACAACAAAAAAAGTCATTTAAAAAAAAAAAGGCAAAACGTTTGCTCCAAAACTCATCTCTATGACTGTCCCCTCTTAATGTGAGGAAGTTGGAGGGGTCAGAGACTAGTTTGAAATGCTTTTAGCACCCTCCAAATGCCCACCCACCAGCATGGCAGAGTGCCAACCCGAGTCCCAGGGGCATGCTGCTTCCCCCCCCCCAGAGAAACCATAATTACACCTTCCACAGGGAGGGTCTGGAGAGACATGCTGTGGCTGTGCCTGTTAATGCCTCGGAGTAACAGCACACCCTGCTATGTCAACACGTTCCTGCCGTACAACAACAGCGCCGCGTAATGAAAGACGCCGGGGAGAAACGCTTGGTTGGGACACTATCGCATAACGCATCTCAAACAAACACAAGTGCTAACTCAAACATTACAGCGCAGGAGCAGGACATTTCTGTACTGAAAAGTATTTCATTGAAGTAGGCATCAACCAACCAGGCATACAGTCAGAACAGTTGTGTGATTCTTCTTCTATTGATTCCTGAACAAATGTCAAAAGGGGAAGTCATTATTAAAAGTGAACCGTTTTTTACACTTAATTATTGTATCTCTTCAGTAATAAATGGGAGAGGTGGCTTTTACAAAGAAGGGGTGATTTAATTGACTTGCAACACTAGCCAATGATAAGCTTTTATAATCAAAAAGGGAACTTGTAGGCTAGTATATGATTTTATAGTCAATAAAAGACACTTGATGTAATGCTTTAATAACCAAAAAAGGACCCTTGTATGCTATTTAATTTAATTATTTTAATCCTGAGTGTGTTGCTATTTGCACATTTTCCCCTTTAAACTTTGCTAGTCGATTTATATCCCTTTGACAATTCACTCCACTGTTACTAGTTGTTCTGTGTTTGCTCTTACACCTACAGCCTTGACTGCGAGCAGCACGTACTGATACTCCAAAATGTTTTCCCCATCTGTCTTCCTCTTTCTCCTGACTGACTGACATGGGAACCAGGGTCTTAATTACACATATTTACAGTGCGTGTGGATCATTAACCAGCCAACAAGAGGAGATGAAAGCTCTGTTTTCAACCAGCCATTCAAGTACAGTCACAGTCACGCTTAAGTGTACATACTTCCAAGAGAAGTTTAAAGCAAATAGGTTTGAAATATTTTTGGTTCATTACAAACCAAAAACAGATTTTAAAAAAGCAAAAAAAAAATGCAACTCTACACAAACAAACATATAAAACAAAGAAAATAAAAGACAGTCAATGCAAATACAACAGATGTAAAAAAAAGAGGTGCTCCTACCTTTCTTGGCTTGAGTTTATCCTGCAGGTCGTACTGTCCGATGCCTTTGTAGCTGACTCCCAGCCACCACGGTAATCCTTGCTTGTCCTGCAAGAAAGCACACGCACACGCACACACACCACTCATTAGAGGTAGCTTTATTGGTGAGGGGGTTTGAAACAGGGCTGTTACCAAAGCAATTACCCCATTAGGCTCCCAGCAACAGCAACACAAGAGGAGATCAAATACATCCAAGGCCTTAAAAAGCCCCTGCGAGCCCGACTGAGTGTTTTTTAACGCCACCGTCTGATCTCCCCAGACACCTTGATCTAACGAGGTTTGGTTGGGAAAGTGAGTGGATGCATGTAGAAGAGAGTTATAGCTAAACTTAATGTCATTATGTGGAGTCTTTCATGCATGTGTAGCTGCTTTCACTGGATAAAGGGTACATAGGGCGATTTGGTTAAAGAATCTAATTACGATTATTTTGAGTGACATTGCAAATGTGATATGCTTTGAGTTATTGGATGAAATGATCATTCTTGAAGCATTCTTGAAGCATTATTCACATTACCATAGAAACGAATTGACCATAGTGTATCAGTCTGTAGAATACTGTTTGTAGGCCAGGCCACACTTTTCACATATGTAGCCACGACACTGAGGTTGCAGCAATTTAGCTATTGCAATAGTCCATATAATAAAAAATAATTGATTCATTGTGCAGCCCTAATAAGTCAAGATGAAATGCAGAGAATAAATGAAGCCAGCATGTTGACAGAAGCTTGTTCAAGAGGTTAAGCTGCTTTATGACTGGGGGCAGCACTGTTACCTTCACTTGGTAGTAATGGACTCCGTATGCTGGCAGGGACTCCACCAGCGCCAGATACCTTCAGAGAAAGAGGAACAGGTTAACGGGAAGCCCCTCCCCTTTACACTTCATCACTGTCCACCGGTGGCTGTTGTTCCGCAGACGGCGTGCGATTCAAGCTACAGTCGTTGAGAAGCCACGGCCATTTGCAGTGGCAGGCCGATCGATTTGTTTCAGGGCCGTGACAGAGGCCATTGATCAGTTCAAGGGCACAAATCATCCGAGCGTAAATGAGCCAGGGGTTGCTCCGAGTTACAGTCCCGGGGAAAAAACACAGTTGGAGGGCTGAAGTGTTTGACTTCTTTCAAAGTTTTCTTTTTGCAATTAACAGTAGAAATGAGGACGGCAAATGCAAATGGCACGGTTGTAGAAAATGAAAACCATCATTCATTGTTTCCTCTTAACTTAAGATTTCCTTATGCTTGTTTTTGTTTACAAAGTAACCAAGAGGAACACCTTGATGAGAGAAAGATAAAAACACATTTTGAATAATACCTTCTTAACTCAAATGAAATCCGGTTTGAGGTGTAATTAGTGTTTCCGCCAGACCTGAGAGGGAGTCCACCCCGAGAGCGCGGGGGGAGGGGGGTTGTGTGACGTCAAGTTGTGTCACGTGACTTATAGATACTAGCCTCATCTCAATACCCCTCCTCGACGACTCCTTTCCCTCACTCGCCTCCTTTCCTTGCGTCTTAGCTCCGCCTCCGTAAGATGCGAGCGAGAGACACGAGGAGGTGACGCGAGGACAGAGGAGTCCTCAGGTATTAATTGGGATGTCCTCGTTCACTCAAACGTCACTTTTAAACGACGTCTGTTCATGATGACATGTGAACAGCTGTATCCCCTCTCATCGGGTTTAACTGAAGAACCCCTTAGAACCGGCCCATTTGTTGTTAAATATTTATTTAAATGAATGAATCTTTCTCTTGTTAGTCAAGGAATGCAATGTATGATGGTTGGTCCTGCTTTTGTGTTCCGTTTTGGTGTAAAATGTAGCCTACATTTAAATAAAAATATAATGATAGTAATGTGAAAGCCTTTTAGAAATGAATTGCACATAATAATTCCCACGGAGCTGTGAGCATGTGACGCTTTTCCACTCATCTTCCAGTTGTCGGTTTTCCTCTGTTGAAATGGACCAGCTGTGAAGGTGGGGGCGGGGCTTTTATACGCGAGTAGTGTATCCTCCCTTTCGTCTCCTCCCTCACCCCTCCTCGACTCCTCGGTGTGCATTTCAGCTATTGGGACATCCTTCTACATGGCGTGTCTTGATCGATTTCCGGGTCAAGTCCCGGCGGAGGGGAAGAGAGGAGTCGAGGAGGGGTATTGAGATGAGGCTCAAATCTCTTTACGTATTAGTGATGGAAATTCCAGCTCTTTTTAGTGAGCCGGATCATTCGGTTCGGCTCACTAAGAAGAGTCGGCTCTTTCGGCTCCTAAACGTCTCTTCATGTTACCACATTTTACCACGGAGCCGGCGCTCGCAGTTCACGCGCGTGCTCCACTAGCACCCCCCGCTAAGGCTCGCCGGCAGTACACTTTCCGTCACAGGAACACGCTTTGCTGGCGGCGAAAGGAATCCCACCAGACTCCTTTGCCCCTCCAACAGAGGGATGTCCTTGTCCTTTTTGCTTTTCGTCATTTCAAGCAATAAAAACTCGACCTTCTCTCGAATTATTTATTTTTTGGGACGCTCTCGGCTCGAGTTCAGGGCGCTCCGAGCTGAATAAGGGCGTCAAATACTAGTTTACTTTAATACTAGTTGAACATTACGTTTTTACATTTGTATGTGTGTTTTTATATGTTTTTAGTTATTGTTTTATTAGTGTTATTTAATATTGTAGTTATTGCCTGTACAGCACTTTGGTCAACTGAAGGTTGTTTTAAATGTGCTATATAAATAAATAAAGATTGAGATTGAGATTGAAATGACGGCAAGACGCCCCCCTGGCGGAAATGCTGATTGTAATCAAACACTGCTACTCTGCTTGTTCACAAGAACATGTACTGATCTATTAGAGGAGAAAAAGAAGTTCATCTCTGGATGGATGGGAACATTGACTCCTGTAGAAGTCATAAAGAGTAACTGATTGCTTTTGGTTACACTCCTATCAATTAAAACTGTCAATGTTGCTAAGAACAAGTAAAACAAAAGCAAACCAAATAAGATCATACAGCTTAGATATGAAGCAGCGGAGACACACAACAAGCCAAGGCTGGCCTGCAGCCCACTTTAAGAGCCCCTCTAATTAATAGCACATTCTGGCATGGTGACAGTCAGCCACCTCTCACAACAACAGACACAACACTGCAGACACAAGGGGTTAAAGAGGGGGGGGGGGGGGGGGTCAGAAGCAGTAGTGTGTAACACAAGTTAGTCATAAAATAAATATTGTTTTGAACTTACTGCACAATGGCTTGTCCTCTGGTCAGTCCCTTCAGCTTCTTGTAATGTTCAATCACTTTGTCCTCACTGCAAATGGAAAGATGAAACACTTAATGAAAAACCCATCGAGTGTTACACATTCCAGCACACAGAGGGATTGTGAGTGGGCTCTTTCTTTGACACACATTCTGCCTGCTCATGCAGTAAATGCAGTCTGGCCTACTTGCCAGCTGATAGCTCTCATCTAACTTCTCCTGCAAAATGCATCCCATTTACTTCCCACTCTAATCATCCCTTTTTAATAGAATTGAGAGACTGCAAAACTGGCCTGAGGCTTAGTGGACAGACAGAGACAACAGAGAGGTGTTTTCATGTGCTCACCAATGCCTGTGATTTTAATTTGTGTATTAAACTGAGCCTGCAGCAGCCTCGCATGACCGGTGAGCAGAAGAGGGGGGGGGGGGGCAACAACAGCAGTGTGGATTGAACAGACAGATAGGAATCCTTTAGATAGCCAGTGGCTGTCAGCACCTCCCCGAGCACTCGCAGGGCTAATGTGCAAACGTAATTAACGCGACCCGGGCGTTAATTAGTCACCTCATCAGAGAGAAAACCATCTGCCAAGTACCGGGATGGTCTAGTAGGCACCGTAACACCCAAAATGGTTCTTCTGGGGAAATAAACGCCTTTTTACAACCAGGTGGTCCTGTGACCACTGAGGTGAGGCGACAGCAGAATTGTAAGCGCATCTTGTCGGGGCTTCACAATTTATCAGAGGTGTCAAAGAGGAACTGGTGCCTGAAGAATAAACAGCACCTC
>CALSBZ010004406.1:155214-169843 GCA_943591055.1 Gobionotothen gibberifrons
GGGCAGAGGCACTTGAATCACTCTTCCCTGTAGCTACCTCTCCTAGGTTGACTGAGTTTTGCTGCCACGGCACTTCGCTGTGTGTTTGATGGCATACATTTTATGGGGAGCTGGGGCCTGGTGTTGTCGGGGTGATCTACTCCACAGCCGCGCTGCCCCGTCAGCAATCTGGAATTCATTACTACGTCTGTTATCTCTCCACAGCCTGCAGCGCGGGGGCAATTCCTACACCCGGTGCAGCCCAGCCCCAGCGTACCCAGCGTGGGGAGAGATAATACTCATGTGTCAGCTATTCCACTACGCTGAGACTGTGTGGAGGGAACACAATGAGAGGGCCTGTTGCTGTGAATGAACCACTAACTACAGGCTACACCTGCAAATAGAACTAAGGACTAAAACCGTGTAATATTCTTTCCGTGGGTAAGATTCAAACACAAATGATATTGTGTTAATCAAAGTTGGTTCAAATTGTATGGCAGTTATTTATACAATATGTTATTTTCTGCCGGGAGGGATCTCTTCATCAAAACCATAACAAAAGACGGGGTTTGCTGGTATTGGGAAGTAGCGTGGGATCATGGGAGTTTGACATCGAAGTCAAGATATCCCAGTTGGGATTCATCCGTTGTTCGGGGTTTTTGACCATAACAAACGGTCCAGGGCATACTGTTAAAAACAGTAACTTATACACTCAAATATTTACACACTTAACTATTGTATTGTAAAAATGTGGCTTAATACTGGATAAAAGGGTGACAACAAAAACAACACAGGACAGGACTTTTAACCTCGATTAAAATGACAGAATTCGCTGGGTTTGAAAATGATTAAATACATTTGGGATAATGTGAGTAATCAACGTGTCTTTAAAGCGAAGTTTGGTCATATATTTTAGAAACACTTTTTGTTATAATTTGTTGAAATACTCTTAACATGCAGACAGCAATAAATAAATCAATAACTTTGACAATGTTTGTTGGAAAGAAAGACAAAAACCTGGTATCACTGCAGTCATATGTAAGAGGGCTGACCAGGTTTTGTCCTAAGCGGTACTTACAGTAGCCATGGTCATTGTTTGCATTCATTATTTTTGGGGAGTGGCGTCAGAGGGAGGCCTAAAGAGACGGGCACTCAGTGGTGCTAACTTGGTGACTTTCTCGCAAGATTAAGCGCCTTATGGAAATAGTATTGCTAACTACTTTCGTTTAAAAAAAAAAAAAAGAGTGAGCAACAGGGCGCTGGGTTTTCCGATTTGAATAATAAAAGAAATCTATCTTACTGTTTTTAGCTTCTTCAATGTTACCTTCCCAAGCTGTAATATACAATGGCGTAGACACTGTCTGTATCTCTTAAACTGCTAAAGACATAGTTAAGGACATGGATCTATATAGTGATTTCCTATCCCTTTAATCAACCTCTTGAGAGCAGTTGGAACTTGTTGCAGTCAGCTATGGATTAAACCTCCAGGTGGTGTGAATCAGTACGGTAAGAACGAAATGCAATGCTAAACTGACATAGCAAAAGAAAAAACTGAGACAAGTACAATTGAAAACCCGATGGTGCATTAATTCAATGCACAGCAGGGAGTTGGTCCACACCGCCTCGACAACAGTGAGTCCTCCTGACGCCAGGTTGTCTGCCATTGGACAGTGGGTCTGGCTCATCCCTCTTAAGGCAGCTGGCTGGAGGAGGAGGTCTCCCTAACTCCTCCACAGCTAATCTCGCAGCTCCAGGGCCCTTTTGCTCATACAGTGCAGAGACATTTATATGATATGCTTTATGAGGGGAATTACAGGGCCTGTACTCTTGGAGAAGGACAGTAATGAAACACTGCTTCAGGACAGCAGGGGATGCATCACTTCAAAAGAATAGAGCTAGATTTGTGTGCTACTTTCAAATAAGAGAAGAGAAGTTTGAGGTAAACCACTTAACTGTGTTTTATTAAATGTGTCACAGCCTAACATCTCAATCAGAATGTGCCGGAGAAAGTAGTATCTGTGCAAAGAAAGATATTTTAGGCACACTCCTATTCTCGCTGATTCTTCCAGATTTGTTGGCAGGTTGTCTTTTACTGTGCTTTCAGAATCAGTACAAAGTGCAGCCCATCCCCACTCCCACATGAGATGAAAGTTCAGACCACACACTGCACTTCACACTGAAGTAGTTTCTAATCAAAACACTGAGGAGACATAAATCTGCACCAATGGCTGCGATGACGAATAATTAACATTTATCAGGTCAATCATGCCTGTGTAGATAATGGGGCGCTTTAAGAGCTTGAGAAAGTGCAGCCAAGTTTTTTGCAAAAGAACAAAGGCAATGATTTTGACAAGGGCTCAAACTGCATTTTCAGCATTGCTTGTATCGCCATACAAACAGTACACGTGCAATTCCTTACAGAGCACACATCTTTGTGTTAACATAATGGACAGGGAGGCCTTTAGAGGCGACGCTCTGGAACAACACACAGGTTGTGCTGCTTAGTCACTCACTCAAAGTGCTTTTTTTCAACTTATCACAGCCAATGCCCTTCACTCCTACGGCTGACAAAAAAACAACATACCTTATCAGCAGGTCAAGCCTCTGAAAGCAAACCTCACTATGAAAACATGAGCAGAACAGACTATTTAAGTTTTGTACAGAGCCTCCCATCAGTATCATAGACCAAATCTCCTACACACAATGTCCATGCATTTGTACAAACTGTTTGTCAGCTCATATGACATTTACTAGGAGATGACGCAATCACAACATGTCAGAAAAACAACTTGTTGCAAGTGTAAACATATTGCATGTGCCAAAAGAACAGAGAGAGATTTTAAAAGACAATGTTTGGCAGCAAGCCAGCAGGGGTTCAGGCCAATGTCACAAGAACAAACCAAGGAAATTATTAACTAAAAGGAAGTATAGTATAAAACTAAATCTAAACCGAGTCAAGTTGAACATTAACAGGCTATATACAGTCATCATTTGTACACTGAGCACTAACCAAACAACTTGACACACCAGGCACTGCAGCATTAAAACTAATATTGAAAACACACACTAAACTTTTCAAATAGGTAACAGATGCCTGTGTTAACCAAAACAGCAACCATATCAACATGTAAGTACATATAGCTTTCAAAATATTAATCTTTACATGTACAGGTTTTTTGTTTGAACTACTTTCAAACCAATGTATCCTGAATATCACCCTCAAAACATGTTTTAAATGACAATACAGCTTTGCACGTTTCTACATTTATTTCGTTAAAAGGGTTTTAGGTTATACATTTTAAAACGTCTTACCTTATGTATTCTCCTTTAGCCTCCTTAAAAAGAGGGAAATAATACAGTTAGTAAAAGCACTGAGGGAAAATGCAATACGTATTAATTGATTTAAGTTAACTGTTATGCTAGTGTTAGCTACCTGAACCATCTGCTACAATGGTAACTTTACACGATAAAACATCAAAACATTTAGTTTTACCAAATGTTAAATTTATCTAGTACTGGAGATAACACTAACTCAAAAAACTGGCACATTTAAAAGCACATTTTAATTATACAAGAGACAGTTTCTTTAATAATAGCCCCGACCTACGCACCCTCAGGAGAGACAACTGTTTTCAAATATTACCAACCGTCTCCATTCATGTTGTGGGTGAGTGACAAACATTTCAGTGCAGAAAGCCTGCGACAAAATCCTTCTTACCTGCAATGCGAATGCGGCTAACTTGAAAACATTTTCACTCTCCACTTCGATGGTCCCCTGTTGTAAAAAATGTTGAAAATTAACGGTGTCTTTTCGTAAAAACCATGCACACAAAATCCAGCCCGTCCGAAACACTTGACTTGAAAATCCTCCTGTCCCGTACCTCGTCCCACCGTTACCGACCGAACCACTGCCGCACACACAATACGGTGTGTGTGGAACTATCCCTGAAGTGAGTTTACTGCTGTTCTGCAGCGCCTGAGTTAGCCTTAATTTTCTACAGGCGACAAAACACACACTGGTCCCCAGTAAGACTAGTCGAAGGTCCTGCCTGGAGCTACAGCCCCCTCTGTAAAGTGGTACGGTCCGAAAGCAGGTTCAACAGTCTCCGTCTCCCATGGTGACCAGACAGCTCTCCCCGCGAAAAAAAAGCTGCACTGCAACGTCTAATCATATGCTGCATTCAAGTGCTCCTCGTACGGTTCCAAATCCACATACAGCAACTACCTTCCTAGAACTGTATCGATATGGCTGGTACCACACTTTGTCCTTTATTTGAATTTGAGCCAAAATTACACAAGTGACTGTATTACGTTACTTTTCTTACAGTCCGTTGTAATATTGTGTGTTACCATACTAAAATACCGTTGTATTATTTCACTTTGAACCATGTTATCCAATTGTTTTTGATGAAGCACTTGCTACAAGTCTCATGTGAGGATTTACTTTGCTTTAAAAGCTACAAAATCTACTTAAATCAATCCAAACTAAATACCCCACCTTATCCTGATAATAGCCTTAACCTGTAACTTTTCAAAACTCTGTAAGTGTTGAGAAATACTTTTGAAGGAAATACTAACAGTTGCATCAAACAATAACATATTGCTTGCATGACCGTATGAATCATAGGTTTGCGTAAAAGTGTGATATTTCAAACAGCATTTGAACGCAGCACTAAGAGCAACAGCCGTGTGCGTCAAGAGTTTAAAAAATGTAAATGTTGTGACATTACTGAGACACTTGTGTTTTCAATAAACAGCATGGTATGAATCATTTCAATATAAACACAACAGAAATATCCAACATATTGATCATCTGACCATCAACCCCAAGTTTAAATAAATCTGTTGCCCATGAATCTGTAAATTAAGAATGTGTTCCTTTCAATTGTTGGATTCTAGACATCTTATCATACTATCTATCAACTAAGGTGTTTAATGATCTGGAACTGAAGGATATACAACATTGAATTACTGGGATATAAACATAAATATATGCTCAAATAATGCTTAAACACACTTACATTAAACACTAAAGATTTAGCGTTGAGGAAGAAGAGCTCCACTGTTGCGTTGTCTTTCAAGTAGGTGATCTTCTCAATGTAAAATCTGAGAAGAAATGTGTAGGTCAATACATTTAGCATTTAATCAGAGACTTAATTGTAGTGAACGAGTTTATCAATCACATAAAAAGCATGGGTAAACTGTTGCATCGGTGCCACCTGCTGGTCAGGACATGCCTTGGAGGCCATAAAGCTCTCAACACACAAACCATATTCTTCTTATTAGGCCTCTCCTTTCTTCGGTATAGGCTGACGTTACTAATAAAGCACAGCAGTATTCAACATTTGGCAAGCTTTTACAGTAAAATCACTCACCTCACGAGGAATTTGAGTTCCAAAGGGCCCGAAGTCTTGGAGAAGTCATGATCGAGGACTTTACGATCCAGCTGGAGCCAGTTATTCTGGCCCCTGTTCAGGGAAAGAGGAACAAATCATGTGTTGAAATACTGCTATCGTAAAGGCCTCTGTAAAAAAAGATTGGTTCTTAACCTCTTTCATTTAAAGAAAATATACTGTATACAAAAACAAACACACACTGCTAAATGTAAGAGTAGGAAATGTACTTACGTGTCATCTATGTAGCTCAACCCAAAGTATTCCTTCTCCTTCAGGGTAAAATGTGAAGCCACCAAATCTAACAGCTCACGGGACAACAGCTTGGGCTGTAACGTTTAGATTAAAAACAAAGACATTCAGTCAAGATAAAACTAACAATTCTCTTTCTATATTAATTGATGAATCTTATGGTCTATAAATTGTCAGAAAATAGTGATAAATGTGCATCCTATTTTCTCAAAGTCCAAAATGATGTCTTTATATATATGTATCTTGTTTTTCAAGTTAATTTATTCTTGCATTGTACTTGCACCATTGTGTCACCTTGTCTTTTTCTATGACTTGATGTCTTAATTATTGTATTTTGCACTGTTGGAAGAGCATAGGATTTCATATTTTCATTGCCAACAACTACGCTGTATTGTGCCTATGAGCATAACACCTTTGAGCCTTTAAATATTTTGAATCCAAACCCCAAAGATAGTAAGTGTAATATGATATAGAACAGAATAATATTAAATATTAAAAATATTAAAATTAAATGAAAAATCAAGATTAGGATTAAAATTTAAAATACAATTAGATAAAAATAAATACATTCTTTAAACGTGGTGCCTGCTGACCGCTGTTCTTTACGCTTGGTCTTAATGGTTACCCTAGTCTACAGGGAAAGCACTTTGGAGGGCATATTCCTGTTTCTCACTTCTTATTTTTCACCTTTTTTCCAACTATTTCAGGAGAGTGCATGTACGTAGTTGCGTTGTGCCTCTACACTCTAGGGGTCAGAGTTCATATGGTGAGGGATTCCGTTGGCGGTATGCGCCGGCCCGTGCCTTATCTTGGACTTCTAATAGAACTGCTCAGGTCTTGACAGATCGTGTAGGGAAGTTCCCGCTGTATCTTTCTGGAACTTCTGGTAGAACTGCTCGGGTATCGAGTGGGGAAGGGTCCGGGACATCTAACCCTATTTGATGGGCTAAAACAGCACTTTCTCCCATCTTGTATGAAAAATCCCTTTAACGATTAATCTGTTATCAAAAAAGTCGATGATTATTTCTTCTGTAGATTGACTTATCAATTGGTCGACTAATTGATTTAGCTTTAGTGTAGATCATTATTAAACTAGGCGGTGTGTGAGACACTGTGAAACAGTGACAAAAGGTAGCCTCAATTTGACGAGGAATCGAAGCAAAATAGGAACCACAGGATATTCGATTAGGACTTCTTTACAATAATTAACTACAGACATAATTAAATCCTACAAAATGTCAGCGCATGACTATAATCTCACAGGTCTATGCAGCCTAGTTTGTGCCTGAGGAGGCGAGCAGAAAGTGTCCTCTACCTGAACCAGCAGCTCCAGCTTCCTGTCATCGAGGAGGTGAACCTGACACTGACGGCCCTCTGTCATCTGCAGGAGAAAACACATGAGACATGATGACAACACAGCCACTACACAAGCACACTATCTCTCCACCTCCACCTCCACCTCTCCACTCAAAGCTGCTCTTCCACTATTTCAGCCGCAGGGGATAAAATAGCTTCTTTTTTTCTCTCTCTCTCTCTCTCTCTCTCTCGTGACTCACCTGAATGTCATGTTTGCCTTTGTGAAGAATAGATAGGTTAAAGGAGCCACCACACTCCCAAATATCAAAGTCATTTGCAAAATCCTCATCATTATCAGTGTAAAGTGTATACAAACTAGATATTTCAGCCGTAAATCAGCTCTGTATAGGTGCACCATGAATCATAAAAATACTCTGAGTTCCTCCACACATGCTATTGTCTTTCTCTCCCACACATCCTTCCTCTGCAACAACACCGGTCTAAAGAAAATCCCTGTAATGTCCAATTCCCAAAGACAATGAAGTGCCACTGCATAGTTTAATTGAATTGCAGCTGCATTGTCTAAGCTGATGAATGGCTTTAGGATTCATTCTGTGGCACTCAGCAGAACTGCCTTTCGATGCAGGATACGGTTTAAATATTGTGGGGATGGATAATAGTTATATTTCAGTGTGTTAAACTTCTGCCAACGTTTAGTCTCATATTCTGTATTTAAACATTTTGTATTCCTGTGTCTGAATTCTGTTGACATGGTGTTTGTATCATCTGCTGGGATGCTGTTTGTAAATGGAATCTCTACTGTTTTGATTGTAAAGAAAGAACTAGCTTTACACAGTGTATGGCTTATGTAGTGAATGGCTTAAATACAGAGGTCGTGAGAGGTCAAGTTAGAAAAAAGAAATCTGTTGATCTTTAATTAAAGGTGGGTAATTCACTTCAGAAACACTTTTAGTTATATTCCATGGAATGCTCTTAACATCCCGATAGCAATGAATAAATTAAATGCTTTGACAATAAATTTAAAAAAAAAAAAAAATCATCTGTGGAAGCCGTAGCGCTGTAAAAAGCACGACCAATCATCTGAGCCGGCCCGGCTAAAGTAACTGGATGGCCTACCTGCCTGTCAGCCTTTCATCTGTGCACAAACTTATCTCGTGCCCTCATTGGTCATGTGCGCGTTCGTGTGTGTTGGAGGAGGGGCTCTGGAAGGAAGTCTGAAGGAAGGGGCAGATTTGTTTCGGCTGCGTACTTTCAAATTCTTGCGCACTCGAGCTGGTTTCTCCATTCTTACCTACCCTACCTTTGAGTCTGATCTAAATTGGTTTTCTTTCCTGTGTTTATGAGTTAAGAACCAGTAAAAAAAAACGTGTGTAATTCTTTGTCATATTTCAAAACAGGTCAAAAGAAATGCTAGTAGTAGTTAGTAGTTGTTGTTGCCAGGATCGTTTTGTCTTTGTTTTTGTAATACTCATTTTGGCCACATGTCACATTAATTCAACATAACTGGCTTACACAAAATATATACTTTGATATAGTGGAGGTAACGAAAAAGAGACAGCAGTGCATGCCAGAATCATTAAGTAAACCAAAAGCACCCATTTCCACCAGGACTGTTCGATCGCTTTTACAAACAAAAACGTATTTCATAAGAAAAGTATTGGGAAGATGCTTTATGATCATCTTCCTGGCAATAACCACTGTTATGTGGTTTTCTACATTGTTCCTTTATAATTTACTAATGGTTATTCCTGACCGTTTTCAACAGCTTCATTATGTTCACTTACCATCTTAAATTGCTGCTACTTAATATTTGACTATGAATAGGTATTTTTTGTTTTAATCTTTATGTGCTTGCCTCTTTATGTCATATTTTAAGACTACTCTTTTTAGTACAGATTTCATGGAGAAGATGCAGATATATTCGATTACACTGTGAAACTTTTGAAATACCTCTGTGTTTGTTGCCTGGCTGCTCTTTGCTACTCTTTTTCTTCAGTTAAACACATGTGGCATCCAAGTGTTTGGCTCCTGTGTTGGAAAGTGAGGGTCACGCTATAGCGTCCAGCAAGAAGACGCCCTCTGGCTCCGAGTGTAAAATGTCACTCTTCTAGGACACATTGTTCTGTGCACCACAACAGAGCTGTCGTTCCACTTTTATACGGCTCAAGTTGCTTTTTCACTTTGTTGTTTTTCAACGCCCTCAACCACAGTGAGATGTTAGGGTCTGCGGCTAAAACTGTACTTCTTAACAAACGTTTTAATATGCAGTCACGCTAACTCGCTAGCTTTTCATCTTAAGCCCCACATTTCACCACAATACCATCTCAGAGGTCCTTCAAAGGAAAGACTAACCCTGACCAATACAATTACAAATAATAAAACAACTGAAGCTAACCTCAATATAAACCACACCTGGATTGAATGTATCATGACGTGAAACATAACTGTGGCAACACATAGTTTAATCTGGGATTCATGATTGAATTAACCCTTTCATGAATTGTTGTGTCTGTCCAGGGCACAAGCCTTTCCCATTTATCAATGCAGCATTGTTGCAGGGCAATGACATCAAAACATAAATGGACAAAGGCCTTTAGTTAACAGTCAAGCCCACAGCCAGCCATTGAGTGTAAGATTTAACACTAACATATATGCATGCTAATTCAAATCCAAGTGCTTTCACCTGAATGCTCAAGGACTTTTCACCTAGGATTTAGTGCATCTTGTGATGTAGATATATTGTAGAATATTCACAATTGCATTAACAACAAAGAACTGGCAACACTTCAAAGACAGTTTCTATATTTCAGAGGCTGACAGATCACTGCACTCAGTCCCAGAAGAGAGGACCTGAGCTTCAGAGAGGACCTGAGCTTCAGAGCGAGGTCCCAGATGTTAAAGGAAAGGTCATCACAGTGACAGGGAGGTCGTCCCCCTTAAGCTCTGTCATTACGGCCCTGATGGTGCCCCCTTCACATGACCCCCAGCCCACTGACCTGACCAGGATGAACTGGGGCCATCATGCATTTATACTGCCTTATGAAGCAATAGGTTAAAAAGGTAATGAAGCTACAAAATGAATGTAGTGGTTGCAGTGGTGTTAAATGCATCTGTAATAAGGATCCAACAATAACATATAACACACACAGGAGCCGTTCTGCACACTCAGTACTTTCACTTTGATTCTTGAAGGCAAGACCTAACTTTCTAAATCACAAAATTCTCATTCTGAAACAGGAAGAAGGGAAAACAGATAAAAGGGATCTGATATTTGTGCTTCTTCTCACACCTCATTTCATGATAACACCAGAGACTCAAAGGGCTGCTCAAAGAGTTTCAGGTGTTGAATGCAGTTTTTACAGAAGAGATTTAGGGCAAGCATCCAATATGGAGAATAATGTCTAATTTGCTGAAGCTCGTGGTTCAAATTTAGATTTCTCGACATTTCGACATAATCTCAAAGTAAAAAATACTTTATAACTATCTTAATGTAAATGTTCTCAAGTGTCACCAGGTACATTTTCAAGCTATTTTTAATTTATACTTTATCTTTGTATTTGTATATAGGTAAATAATGGGGGTAAATATAGATTTACATTTTCACATAGCAATACACTCAGACAAAACAAGAGAAACCTGACCATTTTCAAGTAGAGTTAACCCCACAGACCGCGTTCAGGTGTTCCAACAATGCATTTCAAAGACAACTTTGAAAACTTTCTCCTCATCAGCCAGACGGAGAGATCAAACGGCCGGTCATGCTGCTTTCTAATGACTGCCATATGCTGAGGGAGAGACCCTTGTTAAAACACAGGCTCTGTGACTCACCAAGAGCCTGTGTCTCCTCACATCCACACAAATAAACACATGCATACACTAATGAGCCAGATGAGAATAAAGCACTGACTCAGATTATAAGTAATCCAATCCATAAAAGTTAAATTCAAGAGATCCATCTGGCACTCAGTAATGAATCCAACAGACAGCCAATAAAGCAAACAAATACAAACCGCTGTATTCAAACTATTTATACAGAATGATTTCCGCTGCCATGGCTCAAGGAGCTGTCATACCTGGTAGCATTTCCCAATCGTGAACCAGGCATCTAGGAAGCGCCTGCAGGGCATCAGCCCGCTGTTGTACCAGCTCCTCAGTGTCTGATGTGCCATGCTCCAGACAAGCTGACTGCCCGACGCCACCAGGTCTTCCATCCCACGTAGGATGCGCACAGCCATGGTTTTTAATGCCTTTTCTTACAGCTGCTGATGACGCCTCAGAACCGGGAGAAATGTGCAGACTACTTTGTTGTGCTCAAGCTGAAAGGAGCATGTACTCTGACACACACACACAGTGTCCTTACTATGTTTCCCCGAGCTGATGTAATGTCAGTGAGAGTCGGTGCTCTGGAGAGGCTGGAGCGGAGCAGCGTGCCTCAGGCTCAGTGCTGGGCCCCGGTCCAAAACACTGCCTCATACAGTGCAAGGGAGGGCCGGACAGAACCACGAGGCTCCCGTCTCCCCTCCACATAAACACATTTGTAAACAAACAGAAACGAACACAGACTGGCCACTCCAACTTTAAAATCACTTTCGAACACAGTAACATTGTGGTGAAAATGTTTTGTTTTTAGGTGATAAAATCAAGTTGCACCAAAATATGTTCCTTTATATTTGTTAAACTAAGGGAAAATGACCTCATCTTCTATTTTTTTGTTTCATTTCAGCATTTATTGTCTAAAACAATGGGTGTGGGAATGGTCTTGTCGCTTTGCCTGGGCTGTGGGAGCAATTTCCTGAGGAGACCAGACATCTCCACCCAGTATATTGTGCAGGAACAGTTAACTAAATAATTGGTCCTGTTAGGATCAGCAGGGAGGGTAGAACTGACGGGGCAAAAACTAAAAATGCAACTGCAGGAGAAAAGATCTGGGGAAGGCTTTGATGTTCGAATGTAGACTCACAACCAGACGTCTTTGCTTTGCACAGCTGCAGTTAATAAGCAACATGTGGCACACAGGCCGCACACCTGACTCAGATAAACAAGTCAGAGAACACTGAGAAAAGCAATGCAGAAGGAAGGAAAAGAGGAGATGGGGCAACTCTCAGTGGAAACAATATCCTGCTGTGTGTTTATGTGACCCCAATTCTGAGAAAGCTTAAGTGTCCACAGACAAAATAGAAGTGTGCTATTGAAGACAATGAGCGTAATTGTCTGAGTGAATGTAGCCAAAAGGCTAGAGGCGTAGAGCTGTGATTTTTTATTAATATTTCTGACAATAATAGAAATCAAAGTAACTATTAACCACATCAACCTTCACATACAGTTAGTTATCGTTTTAAAAACCGTATCACATTGAAACTACGGAAGCCCTGAGAGAAAACTAAATTGTTGACATCCATTTTTATCTCTGTCTGTTCTTGTTATTATAATTTGTTTCTGTTTTTATGACTAAGAAAGAACAGCTCAAATTAATGTTTTTGCAAACAACTTTTTTTTAAGGATAAGTTTGTAATAGTCATTTCGGCCACAAAAGGCTGAAGTTCCACAATGCCCATTTCACTAAATAGTAATGAAAACATTCATGCTTTCCTCCAGGATTGTTTTCAAACACAAGTTAATTGTGTGACACACACACTTTATGTACCTTAGGTTTTAGATTGCATGGAGAAATTAAGGTTTATCTGAGAAAAACACAATTGCTTTTACTCCTATAGAGCATATCCGAGAAGATATGGGAAAATGAAGGAACATAGAAAGATTTTCCTGGCAAAACCTATTTGGCCTGATCTTAAATTAAAAACAGAGTTAACTAAACAATTTAAATTAGACTCAGGCAACACATGACCACAATTGTTTTTTTCACACTGCCCTCTCAGGGCTTTCATACGCAACACTGCACAGACAAGTAATAAACAAAAGCTTAGCGCCTGTCACAAACAGTCATGCATCAAATTGCTTTACTGCATGCAGTAACGCATGTGAGTGTAAATCCGCTCTGAAGCTCACATGTTGGAAATAAGCCTATTAATTACCACACTTATGCAGGCAGTGAACTGGCTACACTGAGCAGTGGTGGGCAGCTGTGACATTGGGCGTTTATTTAAAAAAATGGGATTAAAAGAATATCTAAAACCATCCAGACACAAGCCTTTCCTTTATTGTACTGTACTGTGAGGAATAGTTCAGCATTTTGTGCTTTGTTTTATTGCCAAGACTAAGATGAGGAAATATTTACAACTGTCAGGAATATAAAGCCAGAGACAGAAGACAGCTTAGCATACAAACTAGAAAACAATTGACACCCCCTTTAGTCTTATATGTAAGTAAACATAGTACAGTCTTCAGAATCTCTGGGGTCTTCTCGTCATGGTAGGGTTGGCGAAGCAGAAGGTACCAGAAAGTGACTGCACTCGGACAGGAAATAGTCCCACAGACAGTTTTATCTCAGACTTTTTATCAGCATTTCTTCTTGCCACTTGTTCACAATGTACGGATCAATCGAAGGGCCATGATGTGGAGTTCACACAGAGCATAAAACAGAACCCCCAGTCGGTTTCTATCCTGAGACACATCCAATAAAGTTTATTTAAACAAGGCATGCGAGTCCTCCTCAACAATGTTGACAAAGAGAGAAAATGGCAGCCTTATTGCAATATGAAGTAAGAAATAATAAAGGGAAATATGGAGCCACGGACGATATGGGAGACTGGTATCAATCTTCTCATCTCAGTCTGTGCAAGAAAGCAAATCATTGTATTTTCCAATTTCCTTTCAATGTATGGAAAAATAAATCCCCAGCTGTCGATGACTGTCAAGGAATCTCCTGATATTTCTCTTAAACACAATAGACACTCTGCTTCTTAACATATACAGCCGGATATTGTAGAGTTAAACCAGAAATAATGTGAACAAAACAAATTGTTACTCCACCATCCCACCGAAACAAGTGAAGTGGATGCACCAGAACCAGCTGACCATGATAAACACAGGCAGATGTGTGAGGCCACAGCTGCCTGGAGCGACAACTAAACAAAAGGTGGACACAAGCCGATGGTCGTACACAGGATCGTCACGTTGTTGTTGTCCACATAATGGTTATTAATACAGGCACTTTGATGCATCTAGCAGCACATGGTTTCTAAATTGTGCACACATGCATGAAGAAAAACATATTTTAAATATTTGCCAACATTTCACCTGATCACTCTTACGTAATCAAGAAAAGGTTCATTGGGAAATATGCAATGTACATTTTAAAAGGGCATTATTAAGCTTTTTGGGGGGGATCTTTCCTGTAGTGTGTTATTTAGGTTTGTGTGCATGTAAATGGTCTGCAAAGGCTGAAATCCCAAAGTTCCCTCCAGAGGGAATTTCTCTCCGAAACGCCTGCATTCGACTCTATGTTTTCTTCTGTAACATAGTGACATCATACGTAACACTCGCGCTTCTTTTGGCTAGCGCTCCAACACATTGTACGTGATAAGGGGAGCGGCACATCTCTAAGCGGCTGACCAATCACAACAGAGCCGGCCAGCTAACCAATCAGAGCAGACTGGGCTCTGGTTTCAGACAGAGGGTGAAAAGAGGTGGTAGAACAGGTGGTTTCTTCTACAGGCAGTAGAATAAAAATAAAGAGCTTTTTCAACATTAAAGCAGGGAAACATGTCACATGAGAGGCACAACATCTA
>CALSBZ010004406.1:189890-201174 GCA_943591055.1 Gobionotothen gibberifrons
ATAGATAGATAGATAGATAGATAGATAGATAGATAGATAGATAGATACAGTAGATAGATAGATAGATAGATAGATAGATAGATAGATGGATAGATAGATAGATAGATAGATACAGTAGATAGATAGATAGATGGATAGATGGATAGATGGATAGATGGATAGATAGATGGATAGATGGATAGATAGATAGTTAGCTGGATAGATATAGATAGATGGATAGATAGATAGATAGATAGATAGATAGATAGATGGATAGATGGATAGATAGATAGTTAGCTGGATAGATATAGATAGATGGATGGATAGATGGATAGATAGATAGATAGATAGATAGATAGATGGATAGATGGATAGATGGATAGATAGATAGATAGATAGATAGATAGATAGATAGATAGATGGATAGATAGTTATAGATCGATTGATCGACTTTACTAATATTAAATGTGTCTCATGTCCTAGTTGCACTATAGTGCAACTGGCATGAGACACATTTAATATTGGGTCCTCAGAAATCACCCACCAAGCATGAAGAGTCTAACTGTTTGAGTTTGTACATGTTCTCTGGTGCAGAAACATTGTTTCTTACATCATCATCAGCCATGTATTACTATTTTTTGTGCACAATGTTTTTCCAGAGCATTTGTACAACATAATAGTGGTGGGGAACATGTCCTTAGCGTCCTGAGCATTAATGAAGCAGGCCTATATGTGTTGTCCCCTGAGTGACTTTGAGCGTATAGCTGCTGAAAGGACCTTGAGTCTGCTTGTACTGAAGTGTCCTGCTTCCTCACGTAGTCTCGGTGTAATTAGGTTATCGTGCAGTGAGAAGTAACGGGTGCACAGACCAGGGTGTGCATGACGGCCATACTGAGACGTGTTATTTCTGGGCAATCACGTCTCATGACTTTCACTTTTCCTTTGGCTGAAAACATAATGTGATCACACTGTGAGAGAATTGAAACAATGTTTTCGGATAATCAGGACACAGCTGAAGACCTTGTGTGTCATCAGGAAGCTGAGTAATGAGTAATCACTATGACTAAATAAGATACTTAAACCTTTCCTTGCCTTATTCATTGTTTGGTTCCATTGTTTCTAATCAAAGGTTATTTGCTTTCTATTCACAATCTTTATAACTACCGGTGGTCTAGCATTAAGATAATTACTTTTTGTATTACTGAAACTTGATGTTTGAATGTGAAAATGTGGCAATATCTCATAAATGTGCGCTAATTTGCATACATTTGCAGAACAGAAAAATGATCCTTGGATGAAGCCAGGTTCAATTGATTCATTTTGTTGATTAAAGTCAAACGTTTTTACAGAGGAGCATTTTGGATATACCTTTGTATAGTTTGATTAATCAGAAAATACTGGCCATAGACATAACACAATTGCTTTCTATCAATGATTATGTCGAGATTTCTGGCGCAGAGAATGAGACATTTCAGATTTAAGAAGTATCTTAATGCAACTAAGATACTTCTTAGTGCAAGTGTCAGTGCTAAATATATGGCAGTATACAAAACATATCTTTAAGTTGAACTTTACAGAGTCATATCGACAAAGTTAGTAAAAAAATGAGGAGTTATTTTCCAAAACGCTATATATCCATTTTAATAGTTTTCAGGAAAATTACATTTTTTACCTAGACCCACACATTTAGTTAATATTAAATGTATATATATATATAGGATATATAGCGATTTGGCATGAAACGTTGATAGAGCAGTGAATAGGTTCAGTACACAGCAAAATGGCACAACAAACTCAATTTTCAATTTGGCTTTTATAGCGTTTTGGAAAAGAACTCCTCAAATATTCATGTATCTTTTGTTGTTGTAAAGGAGATTTTATGGAAGCCCAAACTCTCAAAAGTGCATTCAGGAAATGTTGCCAATAAAGTCTGTTATTGCACATGGTATAACCAATATAATGTATTTTATTCAACATGAGCCCCTATGTTGCTTTGCTCCAGAATGAATGACCTTACCCATATATTCAGTCAGCATTGAGGCTGCCTGTCACAGTGAGTGAAAGTTCCTTTAGGCTGTTAGAGTGCCATCCAGTGGAGTAATATGTGTTGTGCCGTGTGTGACTACAGAGAGAAGAGATTAATTTAATTTCTTTCATTTTTCTTTAATGTCGAAACATATAGATTTTCTGTTTGAGGCATTAAGTCTTCATTTAAATAATAAGAACACAGTATCATAAACATGTTGTTTGAATTCTTTAACATTTTAAGAGCCCTATTGTTCAAGGTTCAAGGTTCTTTATTGGCAAACTAACATAGCTACAGAGTCATTATGTCGTTGAAAATCTTAGGTCACAGGCTTCTCCAACCATGCAACACAATAATACAGATAAGCAGACAATATTAACCAACATTAAAATATACTATATTAAAAGTAATACAAAAAGAAAAATGTTTTTTTTTTTTAAAGTGAGAGAAAGAAAAAGTGGAATAGTGCAATACGAGGGCCCAGTGAATGTTTGCCTAGGGCCCCCACATACTCTAGAATCGGCACTGGGTGGGAGAGAAACTCTCGCTGGAGGGACGACAGGGATTAAAGCCTTTGCAGACCATTAACATGCACACAAACCAATATACCATAATAGGGCCTGTTTAATCAATCTAAATAAAAGTATGCGAGTCTGGAGGAATGACCAAAATGAAAAAAAAAAAGTTGGCAGAAGCCTGGGGCAGCTACACCAAGGGGGGCAGGATTTGAATGAAATAAACAAAATACATTCAAAGTGAAGTGGACACTAATTCTGGTTGGTTTCTTATTTGTATTTGGCGCCCTCTGTCGAAAATGTGTATGTATTGCAACAGCCAGCTATAAATCTACAGGGACTGGGTTGTTGAAGCTGAAGCTACTTTTGTTAGTGTGCCTTTTCACTGCACATAGTTGATCAAATGACCTTTTCTCTGGGTTTGTGGAGCCGCCAAGGAGCCAAACACAGCCTTAAACTTGATCATCCCCGTCTGACAAGGCTTTCAGCTGAACATCTGTCTGACCCTGAATCCCAAACCTCCAGACATGGAAGAGAACAACTTCCCTGGAGGAACAAAATAACAAAAAAACAACACATATTATCACCTTTGTTTATGATGTATCTCCATGCTTCTTTGCCCTCCGTTATGACTGTTGTGACGTCTTTGTTCACAGGCCCTGAAGTCATGTTAGTTCGACTATGAGATGAACTCTACGCTGCTCTCTGTATGCAGAGTGCGTAGGAGAGGCGTAAACATGTGACAAAGCCACATTTAAAATGATAGGAACCTTTTCTACTAGTTCATGCTCATTCAAAAATAACTTTCTCTTCGAACAAGAAGGAAAATTACACAGCACAACACAAATCTGACCTTGAACTACTCTGTCAACTTAATTCATGTTGGAGACACATGAATTCACAACCCAGTCTCAGGGCATTTTGTGTAATAGTCACAAAATACATTTAATCTATTGATTCGTGTTCACCAACACGATTTTTTCCTTTTTTTCGGGTCACACAGAACGATTTTAAAAGCAATGTATTTCGTCTTTTTGTCCGGTCGGGTCTTGGAAGACCA
Source organism: Gobionotothen gibberifrons (assembly GCA_943591055.1). Lineage (NCBI taxonomy): Eukaryota > Metazoa > Chordata > Actinopteri > Perciformes > Nototheniidae > Gobionotothen > Gobionotothen gibberifrons. Next base: position 193,471 of record CALSBZ010004406.1, read on the forward strand.
GCAGCAGCTGTGCGGTTCATAAAAACATTTTCTTACTCAATATCAAGCCACAATTATTGTTTTTATTTTAAATTGTATAATGTCGGACTTTTTTTGCCGTCCGCGAGGAAAAGAAATGGGGCTCAGAGCCTCAGGATACTGATATCTGCATTTTTAAAATCTTTTTTTCCTTGTAATTTGTTATTATTTGGTGCAGACACGAAACATACTACCAATAGAAATACATTGCTTCTAAAATCGTTCTGTGTCAGAATACTGCATTTTGTATTTTTTTTATCTTCTTTCCTTCTAATTTGTTATTATTATTGCTTTTAAAATCGTTCTGTGTGACACGAAAAAAAAGGGGGAAATCGTTTTGGTGAACACGAATCAATAGATTCATTTCGTGACTATAACACGAAATGCCGTGAGACTGGGTTGGAATTACAGTATGTTGTGTCATTACATTACATTACATTACATTGCATTTAGCTGACGCTTTTATCCAAAGCGACTTACAATAAGTGCGTTCGACCAACATGGATTTAGTATCGCGATAGTGAGGATACAAACTAATTGTAAATTATTCCCAGTGAGTAATCAGATCACTGGATTTTTTTCAAAAGATGACGATAACTAGCCGGATCAAAATGCAACAATATTTTTTTAAATACAGATCAATATAAGTGGATGGCCTGAATTTTGGTTTTGGTTTTAGTTTAGGCTACTTTCAATCCTTTTTAATTTATATATATTTTTTAAATCCAGCAGAACGGCATACATTTGTTAAGTAAACCCTCCCAACCCATGGTTATTTCGTTATGTCTATGTCTTGGTTCGAATAATATAACTGGTCCCAGCACGAACCAACCCCCTTGTCAAACTGGTCACTTCTACTGCGATGTCACACCCAACAATTGGACAAATAAGGAAAGAAAAAAGATAAGAAACTAAATAAAAACCAATAGGATTAATTCAGTTTGGTGGCTCAGATACACGTATATCATCTGGGCAGTCTTTACAGAGAACTTCTGTAGCCTCTGGAACAGTTTGGAAATGTGATGGATGTGAAAAGGCCAAATATATAAAAAGCTTGAACTAACCAAGAATACGATAAATGGAGGCAGTATGTTGTTGTGTTGGGAATGACGCCCGGAGACAGTTAGGCTATTTGAACCGTAATCATGTATTGAGAAAAGAGATATACAGTAAAGCGTTATTTGTTCAAATGCATCTATACTGCAACAGATCTCAGTAGTACAGTTAATGTTCCAGCAGGGGATAGTCTTAAACTTTTTTTTTCACCCCACTGATCCAGTAACCAACAATGCAACATTTGTTCCCTGACATCATGATATTTACAAAGAAAACACATGGTTATTATATGGTGTATTTACACATGATGAATACACATGTCTGGACATGTATGTATATTGCATATACATCCTTACCTTATCCTTCTTTATGTTGCAGACCATTTATTTAGTTTTTTGTATTACATGTGTGATGAGGTAGTCCATATGTTAAAGTAAGAATTTAAAATGTTTACACATATCACAATTATCACATATACAATATTAGTTCACAAACTGCTTGCAATGCAGTGGCGTCGGTCCAGCCGGTGCAATGCACCAGGGCCCAGAGTCGGCCAGGGGCACCTGCAATAAAAAAATGTTTGGGGCCCCAATGGCATTGACTGGTTCACGCAGTCTTCAAAGTAACCAAGCAACCTAAATTAATTTGTAATTTGTCTGTCCAATGACCTTGCTCCCTTTCATGTCATGTGATACCTTGCGTGACGAGCGAATCGTTTAATCAATCTGTACTGTACTGTAACTAGCAGCAGCAAGTTCGGTAGCGTTATAAAAAATGTAATAGCTTGCATTTATAATGTATAGCAAACCAAAGCACAAGAGCGGCGCTCAAAAGAGAAAGGACAAGAGAGAACAAGGAGATGTAACGGCTAAACTGACAACATTTGACAGGTTTTTTTGTCATACACCGTCCGTGAAAACGAGCGTTAACGTTAGCAATGTTGACGTGCAACGGGAGCCGGAGGCTAACGATAGCTCACCTGCCTCACCACCATCATTGCCATCTAGCTCCACAAGTGAAGCTGTATCCGTGGCCGTGGCCGTGGCCGTGCGACCTTCTTCTCCAGCCAGCCAGGAGGAGAGGCTGGATTTGGCTGTGCCCGGTGGTGGTCCAACAGTTCCCCCAAGGGCCCCAAACGATAGGGGACTCTATGGTGCTATTGAGACCCCCAACGCCAAGATCAAAAGCTATATTTTAGCAACCGGTCCATGTAGGCCTACTGGCCCATTCCCCAGAGACAAACATCAAGGAAACAGGTGTAATCCTCTTCTTAGTTCGCTGTGCCGTTGTCAGGCTGTGGTGGTCTGAGGCTAGGGCAGGCTGTTGTTGATAGCCTACATGTGGCGCTTCTGAGTGGTTGTGTATGTCCGACCGTGCGTGTGTGAGCGCATCAGCGTGCGCTTATGTTTGGGATAAATGTTAAGTATTTGGCGATTAGACCCCGATCCTGAAATCGTATATCTAAAGGGGGAAATGCAGCCGTGAGCATATAGGGAACCCCCCCGGGGTCTAGACACTGGTGATGATGCTGAAGATCTGGATTTGATGAGGAGATGGGGTGAAGAGGTGTGATGAGGTCTTTGGATTAACTCTCCTGGCACTGGATATGATGAAAGGAGGTGGATGGGGAGGAGGCGGGCGGCAGCATGAACACCTGAAATCACAGCTGACTGCAGGAGAGAGGAGAACCATTTTAAAGTTTGGCTGCAGCACAGTGATTGGCTGATGAGGTGAATGTAATGGGTTATAGACAACGCCTGTGATGAGCTGATTATATGCAGCTGCGGAGTGAATGTATATATACCCAGTCTTCCTGAAAGAACTTGCGCTGAGCTTCATTTAGTTGTCTATGCGCAAAAACATGAAAGTGAAATCTAATTTCATTGTAGCTTTTTGTCATTATGAAAGACAGCAGTTGTGGTTTGCAGGCATACTGTATATTCACCATTACCCAATGTTGTAAACACTAAAATCTTTCACGTTTTCTCGTATCATGTCTTAAAGGTCCCCTATTATCCTGTTTTTCATCAATATATATTATAGTTCTCAGATATATACAAAACATGTCTCTGAAGTGTTTGGCTCGAAATACCAAACAGATCATTGCAGCATCCCATAATCCCCTCTCTTTCAGCCCTGTTTCCAAAGTGCTGATTCTCTGTCTGTTACTTTAGATGAAAATAAGGAGCCCCTCCCCACGCCCCTCTGAGAGATATTTGGTTACAAAGAACACAATGGTGCTCTAGGAGGAGATTCAGGTAATAAGGTGTGTGTGTGTGTGTGGGGGGGGGGGATCATCAAGTGGCCAACATCCGATCAGCTCATTTTCAGACAGGTTTTTATAGAAATGGATCAGGACAAAAAGTGAGCGAATCTTTTTTCCTGAAACTTTCAGAATCTTTACACAGAGGGGACACATGTTGATGTATAAAAGACATGAAAAAGTGGATTTTCCATAATAGGTGACCTTTACAGATTAAAGATTTTTCGGCTCATTTCAGAGATTTATAAACTATTTATAACTACAAAGGATCCTGGAAAAAATGTTCCTTCACATCTGTTTCACAGGAACTAAGAAAAAATAAGTTTGGCAAACCTTTTTTTTAGCTGTCATAAACACAGGAGAGAAAGCTAGTTAGATCAGACCTCAGAGCTCCTGTTCTCAGCCCTACTACAACTTAATGATATAGTTTATTGAATCATTGAAGTATGTTATCTGGGAGTCAGCACAAGACAGTTGTGTTTTTGTAGAATGTATATAACATAACAGAAACAAATAGAAGGAGAAAAATAAACGGGCCCAGTAAAGAACCTTGGGGGACCCCACGGCAGATTAAGAATGAGAATGGAAGAAATAGGACAGTAGGGGATCTGTGGAATAAATACATATATTTATGGTGATCCATTTCTTCTTAGAGACAAAGGCCATCTGCGTCACTTATGAGACATCACACAGCTTGCAGGCTTCCAATCGTTGTTTTAAGCTTCACTTGGGGGGCTTGGTTATATAAAGTGCCCATAAGGTTGCAACAAAGCAGAGCTGGTGGTGTTGTGCACTTCTGAAAACATTGTCTGTACTTTTCTGTTTTAGATCCTGTGAATAACTCATTATCCTAGGGAGAGAACACACAGCGTTGCTTTGAATTGTCCTTTTGTGTGCAGACAACTAGCCTTATAATGAGTCGCATCCTTGCACATCAACCAGCTAAATTGAATTTTTACGCTTTAACCATTTATGGAGCAGAGCGACACGGTTAGATTCTTCCAGAGAGTCCTTTTCCAACTCCACACAGTCGGCACAAATTGTTGTTGATTAATGTGTCAAATAGCGATGTTTACAAAATAAGTTAGAGATGTATGCTTTGTGAAAGTGTCAGAAATAGGTTCAGGACTACTGCTGCATTGTGAAATCCTTTGTGAAGATATTCATCAGTCTCACAACTCACGCGATGGGAGGAAGGTGATGAAACAGTCTGGAAAAGAAAGCACCAATTTTAGAGTTTCAGAATGGAAATGGTTGAATCACAACCCTACTTCCTGTTTTCAGTGGCTGCAATAGCTGGGCTACATTTACTATCTTGGGGAATTCAAACTTTTTAAAGAATACTGAGCCATTAGTCATATTACTGTTGTTCCACGTGCATTTTCTAACAGTTTATTTGCAGCGAGGCAGGGTTCTTTGCTTTGCTGCAAAACAACACAATATCAGAAAAATAAACGCTTACTGCAGTAATCCATGTTGACAATATAGCACAGTAAAATAACATTCTTACGGGATATAAACTAGTTGAAACCAATAATAATAATTCATTTAGACTTGAGCCTGATCTCATTCATAGTATACTTTGCAAGCTGAAACTTGAAATGAGACAAGGTTTTGAATGAGAATGTTGACCTGTGGAGCTAATATAATTTCCCAGCCTATAATACTACTACTTTATGTATAACAAGTTTCTTAAATTGTACATTTAAATATGCAAATGAGGCATTATCTAATGCTTGGTTTTGGTGAATTAGGAGAAAATGATAAACGCAAACAGTCATGGTATTACTTCTTTTTTTGTAAGTATGACCCTGCAGCCAGAAGAAAGTTAGATCATTAGAACAATGGATAAAATAAGTGAGTATCCTTTTTTTGGGTATTAAATCACTTGAAATCTAGTTTCAGCATTATTTAGGAGCCTATCTGTTGGAAAATGTACCTTGAAGCAACTCAACTACAAAATCCTTTAAAAAATATTGATGTCTTTCTGTGTTTATGTCTTTTGACTGTACACATTTTTCTCCAAATAGCCAGAGTCCTGCAGGCATTCAGAGTTTTGACCATATTCAAAATATTCTATGATCTGAATTCACCATCAGCAGTGAATGGAGATTGTGTGTGATAACTGCTTTATTTGCAAAAACACAGAACATCCTCCTTCCCTTAAGCAGTATGTCCTATTACACCGCAAAGCCAAGACATCTGGGACTCGTCATCGTGTCAACCTGCAAGTGAGACATTGTTGTGTCACACCAGGAAGTCCTGACATCCTTAAGTGCTTTACAAGAACCTAATTCCTCAAACCGCTGCCATAGTGAAGTGGGGACACTTGAATCACTGACTAACATGAAAATTAAAAGGTAAGAAACTGAATTTACCCAGTTATTTTCATGTATTTTCAAATATCTCTTTCCATTTTATAATCTTATACACTAATGGGGGTCTATGAGAGACTGGATAAAGGTGTTACCCTTAAAATTGTAACAGGGTTGGAAAGGTTATTTGATAAATGTATTCTGTTAGATTGCTAGTTTCCTGTAGTAAAAAAGGGAAGTAATTTAAATATTATAACCTGATCACTTCTGTTACTTTTGGATTACTTCAATAGCAAATGCGATGCAATAAATACAAGAACAAATATATATTCTTTCAGGCAGGAGGGGGAGTGTGTAGGGGAGAAACTCGCTCTGGGGTGAACTCCACTGATGAGTTTGGATTTTAGATGTTGTAGACATGCACCAAAACCTATATAATGGCGCTTTTCCACTGCAGCACGTAGCATGGATTTGTTTTGCTTTTCCACTAGGGCTAGTTCCGGCTCAGGGCTACTTTTTCACCTTTTTTCTGGCCCTCCAAAATCGAGGTTCTTACCGGGCCAACAACCGGGCTGAATATGCCAAACTAGTGACGTAAACACTCTCGACTGCTGAATGGTCAGAGAGAATCGCTGGCAAGGGGGCTACAACTACAACAAAATGAACATATTTTACCGTGATTTAATTGTAATACACGTTTTAAAATGATGCCGAAGTAACAACATACTGATACCGGTCTGCAGACAAGACGGCAGTTGAAAAAACTTTTAAAATGCGTGTTTTCTGAATGGAGATCGGATCTATCAGGCTAAGCTAACGTTGTATATGCTCCGTCCACACTCACAACAACGGCCTACAGACATAAATAAACCAGCAACTGTATTCGCCATGATACAGACAGTCTGTGGTTTGTACTTGTTTAAGTTTTGTCTAGTTCCTGAACAGATATGAGGAACTGTGAGCTCTGAGTGCTAACAGCTAACGGCTGATGTTATGGTTTTGTGGTTCGCATTGAAGATGACGTCACGGCAGTTTTACGCAGCGTCGCTCCGCCCGCCGAACAGCCGATAACCTCGCCTACAATGCGTTACTATAGTTACTACCCCAGTTCCTAAACTGTAATGGAAACGCAGCATAAAGTGAGCCTGGCCTACCAAGGCCTAACCATACCGTACTAAGCCGTGCTAGGTCCTGCAGTGGAAAAGCGCCATAATACACCCGCCAGAAAACAGGGCCTCTTTAAAAAGAAAAGATCTGAGCTAACAGAAAATGCTCCGTTATAGTTGCACATACAGATCACACACACTATTTTATGAGCATAAAGGTTCGCCTGCTGAATAAAATAAATAAAAAAATAACCAAAGAAAGTGAAAACTATAAAGCAAATTCAGGCAGTAGGGGTATAGATTCACACTTAAAGTATTTGCCTTCAGAACAATACAGTTTACAAATAAGGAATCCAATCTACTCCTTTGCAACAAAAACAATATGCTCTTTTTTAGCCTCTTAGTAACATTGTAAACCTGCTATTATATTATATGATAGTATCCTGATTATGTCATCCGATTACATCTATTACTCCCCAACCTGATTGTAACATTTTACACCGCATTTTTCACCACATCCTAATAATTGACAACACATCAGCTGTGTGTCTGAGCCACACATGCACACAAATCATTTTTAACAGTCTGTTTTAAATGCTGAGTGCAGAGAATAGGATTTGTGTGCTTTAAATACAATTACCACACTGTCGCATGGAGTTGGGTCATTTTACAAACTGAAGTCAGTGGGGGTGATTTAGCTGTAGACACAAGGTCTTCACGCTCTGAAGCACAACGCTTCAAATTGGTAGCATGATATCAATGTCACTATTCCTTGGTCAAGGGGTTTGGTCAGTAAATGTCAATAGACACAACAAATCCTTGTTCTAGTTGTTTAAGTAAAGAATAAGCAGTACACACTCAACTGTAGTCTGCTCAGTCATGTGTGAGTGCATTTATGAGAAAATGTGTTTCGTTAGATCAGATGTGTTTTTTTGTTGTGAGGGCC
>CALSBZ010004406.1:201184-238862 GCA_943591055.1 Gobionotothen gibberifrons
GTTTGTTTAGCCTAATGTTAGCTTTTTATTTCTGGTGATTGCATTTACGCTTTAAAAAAATCATAAAAACAGTGTTAATATGGGGAGATTATCCTTCTGAACAAAACGTGTACCATAAACGTGTGTTTGCTACAGATATATTATTTTCAGCAATTTTCCAAATAGCAATGGAGAAATCCCATTGCTATTTGTCGAGAGACCCCTTGCGATGCTAACTTACAGGTCGGCCTAAAAGAATACGTCATTACTGCATCCCCAGCTAGCGGGGAACGTTCTCACAACTTTGGCTAACGTTACCTACAGGTTCTAATAAGGTTTTAAAGAAACGTTTTAATCTGATGTTCAAATAACCTTTTTAGGATGTTTATTTTTTCAAATAATGTTCCTATAAGGTTCAAGATTAACTAAGACATAACGTTTTAACTGCAACATTCAGAGGATGTTTTGAGGATGTTATTAAGGCCTGAGATGACAGAAAGTTTTTTTATAAAACGTTCCTTTAATGTGATATGTTAACACAGGTGGAACGTTTTGCCAGCAACATTCTAAGGATGTGTTTTGGACGTTGTTGGGTAACACATTAAAGATGTTCTTTATAAAACGTTCCCTCAATGTTACATGATAACAAATGAAGAACATTCTCCAAGCAACATTCTGAAAATGTTTTCAGGATGTTATTGAGGCCTGAGATGACAGAAAGTGTTTTATAAAATGTTCCTTTAATAATAATAATAATTTCAATTTCTATAGCGCCTTTCACGAAACCCAAGGACGCTTTACAATGGGAAGTAACAAAACAAAGCTATATTCGTATGACAAAATGAAAACCTTGAACCTTGAACGTGATGCGAAATATTAACACTACAACAGTAGTCAAATAGGGCTTTCCACTGTGCACTAACCCTACCTCTGCACAAAACAACTGATGTTCTCAAACACATTCAGAAGGCAAGGGATTCCCCAAATTGACTCTTGACAAGGCACACCTGTTACTTGAAAACCATTCCAGGTGACGACCTCGTGACGCTGATGAGAGAAGCCAAGAGTGTGCAAAGCTGTCATCAACACATTTGTTTGTTAACTAGATCATTCCTATGTGTTCTTTCATAGTTTTGATGTCTTCAGTATTAATATACAACGTAGAAAAACTTTTCAATAAACACAAACCATTGAATCAGAAGGTGTGTCCAAACCTTTGACTGGTAGTGTGTATATATACATATAAACTTTTGTGAAATTAAGATGGAAAATGTCTGATTTCTGGTCAGTTTTAATGGGTTTAAGGGCGAAGGGTAGTTGGAGCGCTGTCATTGGTTCCACTGATGTGTCAATCTCATACACCACATCATAAAGAGAGAGAGCGCAATTAACTCCCGCCCACACCAGAGGAGAATTCATTTCTACCACATGGACAGGACTACAAAGCAACTTGTGCTACATAAAGGTAAGATAATGATGTAACTCAAATTATTTACAGTAAATTAAACATTCAGAAATGAGGCAAATGTACATTTACCACATCTCATTATTTTAATTCTGCCATTATTTTAAGCACATTTTCTTTGTGAATGCCATACAAAACAAAAGATAACGTTTAAAGAGCAGCTTGCAGGTTAGAGACCCCAGTGAATAAATGTGTAGGAAAATGATGTATACACTAGATTAAAAAAATATATACATAAATATACACTACAGTGACATCTGGCGTCTTTTTTGTAAGACATTTTTACTTCCATATAAAAGACCACCCGCGTGTGACGTCACATGAGGGAGAGCGGCCGGTCTAACGTATTAATAAACATGGATCACAAATCACAATGCTAGTTTTGACACAGAAGAGGTTGAAAATGTATATTTGTATGCATATGACGGACCACAACCTTATAATGATGAGCCTGCTAGGCGGCCGACCAGGAGTCAGGAGCAGCCAAGGATTAGAAGAAATAACGGCCATCGCCATCGGAGAGAAATTGAGCTGTGATGTGAGGAGAATCAGTGGAGAACAGGACAGCTGTATTGATGAGTGACCGGCGTTAGCTACAGTTAATGTTAGCTAACGTCGGTCATATCACAACATTGTAAAGTTAGCTATCAGGCTATAACTAAAGTAGTATTGATAATATAGTGCCGTTACTACTGGCAGGACTGTTGATACTGATCCATAACAGAAACTAATGCGCAAGTATCAGCCGTATCTCGCGTTACCTAATGCAACTCCACACTACGTCTTACGGTGTTGTGTACCGGAGGGGAGAGAGAGAGAGCAGCGAAGTGGGTGAGAGAGAGAGCAGCGAAGGGGGGGAGAGAGATGTAAACGTTTTTTTTGATAGGCCTCAGCTGTGGAGAGTATTTGCTGCAGGGTGGTGGATGCACCTCGCACAACGGACCCAGGAACGAAAGCTAGCTCCGGTCCTTTTCCTGTTAGGGAAACTGTGGACTCGATGTCCTGACAGGCTCGAGTTTGTGCAACCTGCACAAACTCAAGCTCACCATGATTACAAATGGTGAAATGCAATGTAAAATTACCGAAAAAATACCAGCTCACTAAATCACAACCGCTCAAACCAAATACAAAAACTACTACCGCGGATTGGGCAGAGAAGGAGTCCGAGAAAGTTGCATGTGACGTAATATGACGCGTTTGACGTATGACGTTTTAAAAAAAAGCAGTTTTTAGTAGCAGAGCTCAAAACGGTTCCTTCCCTGAATTCCTGCCCTTATGTCTCGTAAAACATATCAAATCCTGCATTAACTTTTTTAATTGTAATTTTCAGACAAGGTTAAGCATAAATCTAGTAAAAAAAAAATACCTGCAAGTTGCTCTTTAAATAATTGTGTCATCAAAATAATTAAAGAGAAGTTAAAGAAACTAAAACATAGTTATAATTCTGCCCTCTGAGCTGCAGAGTTCCTCATGACTTCGCCTTCACGAAAAGTTAACTTTTGAATCAGACAGCTATCTCACATTGCTAATGTTTATTAATGATTTACTGTGAGTGCAGATTATTACAAATTTTAATATTAATATTAATATTTTACAAAGTATTGTATCCATGTCACGTCTTGAGAGGGTTATTTGTGAATATACTAGACTACGTTTTCCCCTGTCGACCAACCAACGCAGCTATTTCACGTTTTTTTGTGAGACTATGTTGGATATTTCACCTAAAATGAATGTTACCGTACTGAAATTGTTGTGTTATTTTCTCTTTACAGTGAAAACGATCGGCATGTCTTCAGCATCGGGTTCGGTAGGCCTATGCCTTTTTTGATACATTTTGTTCCTCTAAATTTTCACGAGTATTTTTATTTATTTTTCTGGGGTGTGTTCAGGATTCAGGAAAGTTGCTACAATGTCAGATAGGAAATATTCAGCCTGCTGGAAAAGGGCAAAAAGATTAGAGGAAAAACAATTTCCCAAATTGGGATCAATAAAGTACCATCTTATCTTATCTTATCTTATCTTATGTACATGCTAACTGATGATCATGTATTCTTCATTAGCATTCACATCAATTAAGCTTGATATTTGCTATGATTTTGGTGTCCTCCAGATGGAGCAGTATATTTTTACCTAGCGATATATGTGACACCATTGTAACTTTCTTTTGGGAATATGTGAGACCTAGCTACATGACCGATTCTTCAAATATTTAGCAACAGCTCCACCTGGTGGACATGTCAGGAGCTTTTCACACACATGCAAACTTCAGCTCTGCTAAGGGGAACATGTAAATCTCTTTCCTGCAATGTTAATGAATCCTTGACCAGAATGTGAAAATGTTGCCAATACATCTGCTGTTTATACTGATAGGTGGTCAGTTAGCCCTTCAGCAATATTATACTGAAGAATAAATCCTGCAGTACCTGCTGCTCACCCCAAAAATGGGACTTGACTTGACACTTGTGCCTCAAGACTGGAAACTGAATTGGGACTCGGGTGAGGTGGACTCGGTCACACCTCTGAAGTATAGTTTATTTAACAATTATGTATATTGTGTTTTATATTTTCTTCCGGCTGTGTTTTGCTACTGGCCACAGAAGAACGCCACTGCCAAAATCAAGAGGAGAGAGTTACCAGACCAAACACGTTGGGCCCAATGCAAAGTCTCCATTCTAAAATACACAGGTATTGTATTGTATTGTACTCTTCAGAACTAAGGAACGAACACCTTCTAAAAACGCCCTCATACTTCCATCGAAATCATAGCAGTGACTTTGAGGAGGGCAAACTTTGTTCACTCAAACTTGGTGATGTTAGTGACAACACAAGTGCAAAAACTCCATGAAATTACCAGGTAAGCTACCTGCTTTATTTGACAACAAAAATATAAAATTACTATACAGGGTACTTTACTAATCTTTAAGCAACTCAGCACTGAGCGGTTAGAATTGTACGACGCACGTTGTCAGAGGGGTGCGTAGCTTTCCTCAAATCAATCCTGTGTTGTTAGTGGCACCCTAAGTGCTCTCTTGTCGTTTAGAAATGACCAGCGCTGCTCTCTGCGTAAATTAAATAACAGTATTATATTATAATATATTTGACATATGTTGTCTGCCTCTGCTCTGATCTCAATCCGTATTTTGTAGACACCTACAACACGACAAGACAAAAGGTCAACATAGCGGCAGTAACTTCAAATTTGGACAGTGATCCGGAAGTGGAAACTGCCAGGAAGATTGCCCCTGTTCGGTACATGGACTCAGGTAAAATATTGCTTGATGGCCGTTGTTTTTTTTTCCAAGAAAAATATCTAACGATACTATATGCTTACCTGACAGATATGTATGAATATCTCTCCATTAGATACAGATATAGATGAGCCCGTAGTCAAGAGAGTGAAGACAATTAAGGATGAGACCCTCTCAGTACCACTGATGCCAGCAATGCCTTCCTGTAAGTAGATGGTACCATCATATTAATGGAATAAAGTGCCTACACTAAAGAAGAATGCGTTAAAAATAGTTTGACCTCAAAAACATGACCCTAGTCCATAGCTCACACAGAAATAGTCTATACCGCAATATCAAGCTATCCAGTATAGGGGGATGCCGCCTTTTGCCCCTTCTGTATATATATCTCAAAAAGGCTCATATATAGCTACCTGTCAACAACATTAAAAAAATTTAGCAGCTACAGGGATTATATTCCAAAAACAAATAAGGCACCGCACAGGAAGTATGATGAATCATATATTGATTATGGTTTTGAAGCTACTGAAGGACCTGATGGTGTGTTCTTTGCCTGGAAAGGACACTCATTAAATGTAAGACAATGTTTTACAACTAAATCAAGAGAAAAAATTGAATTCACCGCTATGATTCATATACATTTGGATGCAACCCCATCCAGGGCTGTGTTACAGAGCAGTGGCCAAGTTATGCCTGTAGTCACTAAGCAACTTGCCATGATCCGATTGTACACAATTTAACTTGTTTGTTTTGCACAAATGTAGGTCCCTCCATCACCAGTGATCCAAATAGAACTCCAAGCACTCAAAGTAAGTTGGATTCACGGCCACTGCATGAGCTAGCCAATTCTTTGCAATAATGTCTATACTCTGTCACATTTTCATAGAGATGGCATCTCTTTTCAATGTTATGCAGACAATACACATCTATACCTCCCGTTAAACCCAGGTTCCCTTCCAGTATATCTGTCATAGTTAACAGTTTTACAGATATTAAAGACTGGATGTCACACAATGCTTCTCAGCACAACACACTTTGCTAAGTTCTTGGAATAAAACAAGGCCATAGGACAACTGCTCAAATTTATTTTTGTATTTTAGATGAATCTAGCACACCAGCATATGTGAGGGCCATCTTTATGAGGCTGGACAAGATTGACAAATCTCTGGAGACCATTCAGTCCATGTTGAAAAAATACATGGGGTCTGATAACCCAGAGATGGAAGGGCTCACCAGGCCACTAAAGACTCCAGCAGAACTCAAAGAGGCTTCTGAAAAGCTAAGGGATGCAGATTACAGAAAGAAACTGGTATGTGAAAAAGGTGTGTGTGTGTGTAATTCAAATTAATGTGATACGCCATAAGTGTCAGCGAACTCGATTTCAAGTTATGTGTTACTCGTCTGGGTGTACAACTACTGGCCTGATTCTTATTTTACACCTTGTCCCAATTGCATCCACGTGTCCTGGCTGCATGGAATTGCAAGCTGCTGGGGGGTTGTTTTAATATGATTTGGGAAATAGACAAAATTGGTGAGAAATAGGGAAGAGACGACACAACAACACAATTCCAAGTATCCACTGATGCTTCGGAGAAAGATGTCACATTGCTTGCTACGCCTGCAACCTGTCCAGACAACCTCATTGATTATAATGGACGCATTCAGTTATTTTGGTTAACACGCTCACTACATTTGCTGTTAGGACAAGGTGTTAGAAAATACTACAGATTCATTTGAACTTCTCTTAGTTGAACAAAAGGAACACGGAGGGAACAGAAAATCACTGTAATATGAGCCTTATCCTCTAAGATCATACATTTTCTGTATTGTTTCTCTTTTCAGATCGATTATCTTTCTCTCTTTGGAGGTAAAACTCCAGGTGACACAGTGAGGAGGATTATGAGACAAATTGGGACCAATGGCCTGTGGGCCAACTACAGTTTAAAGGGTCGCAAGGGGAAGAAGAAGTTTGAGGACCTGGCTATGTATCCGGTCATAGTCCGTACGTTTGTTTTGAATGTTTCTACTGATCTCACAACAATCTTTTGACCCAACAAAGATCTTATTATTATTATAGAACTTTAAGAGATATGTGGGTTGATCTTCAAATATTCAAACTACTACGCTACAACTATTGAAATAATTCAATTAATCAGCTACTTCAAGCATTGCTTTATCTACAGCTACTGCTTGAGGTATTTCCACTGCTGCTTCAAGTATTTCAAATGATTGCTTCCGCAAACTTTAACTGCTCCCTCAATAACTTAAAGTCTTTCTTCAGTTACATACAAGTACTGCTTTAAATACGTTCAACTTTTCAAGCTGAAGCATGCCTTTTCCAATTTTTTTGTCTTTCTTTATCTTTAGAGGCCTGTAGCAAGACCCACCCCAACATACAAAATAAGACTGTGGAAGACTGTGTGGCAGACACATTAAAATATGCTCCCCACAGAGGGACTCAGGTCAGTGTTAAGCATTTGTTTGAAAACGTTGTTTAAAAAAATCTGATGTCATAAATATCTATTATGCACATGTCTCTATTGTCATATTGATAGAATAACATTTAGAAAACCAAATGTATTTTTTCATTTCTAACGCCACTTTTAGTCGCCAGGAGTATCGCCGATTAACGTTGATATTCTCCTCCAGCAGCCGAGTTGGTGTATTTGCATAATGGCCGTATGAGCGCATTGAGACAATGAATAGGATGTATACAATCGAATTTGCATGCCAATATTCACTCACATGCACTTATAATCGCACTAAGGTATGTAGGCCCACAGTATTCATAATATCATATTTGTAAAATATCAGAAAAAAAGCACACTTTGTGTGGTTTGTGAGGGCTGCATATAAACAGTTTCCGCTGTTTAAAAAAAAAAAGAAAAGACTTCTGTTAAATCAGAAATGATTCTGATTTGAATTTACATTTTTTCATAATGCAGGTTGAAGGTGGATCATCCGTCCATCTGCCAGGAATGGAGGAAATTGCAGCAGCACCTGAGGGGAGCCCCGAGCTGTTGTCACAGTCAGTCATCTGAATAGATCAAGATTAACGATGACAATTTTTTGTTTTTCCTTTGAAACGTTTGTGACACAGCATTTGTTTTTATGTTTATCATGTACTGAACATTGTAATGATGCTTTCAACTGCGTCATGTTAATATTTCACACAATTAATAAATGAATGAAAAAAAGTAATTATGTTGAAGAATTTTTAAGATTGATGTATTATCATCCTTTTACATGTGTTAATAGTCAAATTCCAATAGTGAAGTAAATTATCTAAATAATCCTCGTGCCCAGCTAGCAGGGAATGTTCTCACAACTTTGGCTAATGTTACCTAGAGGTTCTAATAATGTTTTAAAGAAACGTTTTAATCTGATGTTCAAAGAACCTTTTGAGGATGTTTAATATTTAAAATAATGTTCCTCTGAGGTTTAAGGTTAACTAAGACATAACGTTTTAACTGCAACATTCCGAGGATGTTTTTGGACGTTGTTTCTGATTATAGATGTTCTTTTATAAACCATTCCCTCAATGTTACATGATAACCAAAGAAGAACATTTTGAAAGCAACATTTGGATAATGTTTTCAGGAGGTTATTATTTTTTTATAAAATGTTCCTGTGATGCGAAAAATATTAACAGGGTCATGGTCAACGTCAGATTTATTTGTAGTGCGCTTTAAAAAACAAACTTGTTGCATTTGTTTGAAAAGGATGTTTAAAAAAAATCTGATGTCACCACATTTTCTTTTAAAAAAAAACAAAACAAACAAACACGTAATTCATGATATTGCATGTTTCCGTAGGCATGTCTGAGTTCCCAGCTAGACATTGTTGGTTCTAAAAACATTCTGAGAATGTTACCATTCATTGTTCTAGGAATGGTTTCATCGAGAAGTTTTATTTTGGTTCCTAGAATGTACTTCTGAAAGGTACTGTAGGATAACGTTCTCTAAAAACATTCTTAAAATGTTTGGTGATAACATTGTTCGAACATTATACCCCAAGTGTTTTTGTTGTTTATGCACATATCTCTATTGTCATATGGATCGAATGTAGGTTCTAACGGTTAGATAAGCTATCTGGCTGTGTGTGGTTTGTGAGGGCTGCGTATAAACAGTGTCCGCTGTTTATGCATAGTGGATACAAAATCGTTATTGCACCCTTTAGATTTGAGACCGACAGACATATAGAAGAACGGACCGACTGTCACTGCCCGTCCCTGAAACCCCTGTTAGTGTGAAATGTGTTTGTTTCTACTGTGTGTCTCTCTCTCTCTCTCCACAGTGGTCAGTCCACTTACCCAGGAATTTTGAGTTGAACAATTACAGGAATATTATGTATTTATGTTCTAATAATGTAAAATATATTTTAGTAAATTGTTACCACAGAACATTTGCATAATGTTTTAAACATAAAGCATGTTATCCTTCTAAAATAATAACATTCTGGCAACATAAACAAATCTAACTTGCAGCTGAAAAAGTTTTAAGAACAGTAGGGCATAATGTTCTAACAATGTTATTAAAAACATTTTAAGAATGTTTTTAGAGAACGTTATCCTACCTTTCAGAAGAACATTCTGGGAACCAAAATAAAAGCTTCTGCTGAAAACGTTTTAAGAATAGTAGGGCATAATGTTCGAACCAACAAATATCTAGCTGAGTCTCTTCATTGACCAGTAAGGAAGTCAATAGCATACTCCAAGTGGGCTTATTGCCAACTTTGCCTCTTACAAAACCCTTGCAAAGAAGCAAGTTTTGTTAAGATGTCTCGATAACTCATCCGTTAGATAATGTTTAAGTGAACAAGCTTAGTGCAGTGGTGTGTAGACTGGGAGTTTGCTTTCAAACGCATATATATAACTCAACAAGACCCAAAGTAATCCTTCTAATCTTAATAAACCATGAACAGATTTTGTGAAGTAAGTAAGATATTCTCGGGTAGAAAAAAAATAAAGATCATTGAGTTTTCTCTGCTTGTTCTAAAGCATCACTTGTGGTGTTGAAGCGAAAGCTACAGACCAAGGCTAGATTCAGCATGCCAGCCTAATTAGTGCGATTATCGCACAGCTGCACAGGCTGAGAGGATTTGAAGTGGTTTTATCAAAAGGATCATTTTCCTGGGGAATGCCTCATCCCGACAGTGTGTGCACTGCCAATTCAATTTCTGTTAGGGATGTGCAGGCGCTGTCCACTTAAATGTGCCGCACATTTGAAAGGGTGAACTCAGAGCAGACAAGAGGAGAACAGTGGTAGCATACCATTGAGTTCCTGCTCAGTGTATAATTGCACATGTGTAAAGCTTTGTAAAGATTAGATGCCTTTTGTTTTTGTCATGGCACAGGTACTGCCTCAGACCTCACAACATACCAGTTATTTAAAATCTGTTGGCGCATAATTACACCAGCTTACCCCTCAGGCATTTTCTTGGACAGCATGGAGGCGGATCCAAATTTAGGCCTAATAATCTTACCAAACAGAATGGCCACTGATGGTGGCCTCATTAACAGCATTAACCTGCCATGCCTTGGTTCAGCTAGGGATTTGCCTTTACTTCCCAATGAAATGGGAGTAATTAGCCTCCAAGT
Source organism: Gobionotothen gibberifrons (assembly GCA_943591055.1). Lineage (NCBI taxonomy): Eukaryota > Metazoa > Chordata > Actinopteri > Perciformes > Nototheniidae > Gobionotothen > Gobionotothen gibberifrons. The sequence goes on from CALSBZ010004406.1 coordinate 211,476, forward strand.
TAATGCACCTTTAACAAGACATGCAATCTTGTTAAATGTCTTATTTTCTCTGACAATACTATTTATATCATTGACTTTTGATTTTCATCCAGTGCTGGTCCAATCACTGCAATGTCCATGACCAGTGATTGTTGGGGGTGAGGGGGGGTGGGGGAGTTGGTGCAAGCCAGGAGCACCAGGGGGCCTCAGTAAGTAGCAAGCTAGTGCTACACACAAAACAATCTGAAAATAAAAAACCTGACGACCAAACCACAGCCCAGCTGACAAAGGTGCTAATGCAAGAACTCAGAAGAATGCCTAGCTCAGTAAAACTAGCCAGAATGAAAAATCATTATCGTTTATGTTTCTGAATGCCTCTTTGAATACCATACAATTGGGATCACGGGCTAATGCTTTCTTTGGGGTCATGGCATGGATACGTTTATAATCCATAGCCCTGTCGACCCAATTGCATCCCCACTCCAAAACAAACATAATTGACAATTTCTTTCAGAAATCATCTCTGGCTTCCCTCTAACTCAATCATCACACTGTATTCCATTTCAATACCAATTATTGCTCACTGACTTGGGATGGCTCAGAAATATGCCACTGGCCTTGCTTATCCACCACCAGCATGTTATTTCTCTTGCTCTGTTAATCTCTGCCCCTCCTCTCTCTGTGCACTTGGGTGGGCCGGGGTCTTCAGTGCTCGCCCGGACCTTCATGGCCTCCACAAGCGCCTCCAGAGTTCCCACCCTCCACCAGCCGTGACGTCACATGTCCGGCTCCGAGACCAGTCGGCATTTGCCCATCGCCAGGGTCATGAGAGTAGGGAGGATCGAGAGAGGAGGACCAGGGACCTTCTGCACCACGGAACCCAGCCCACCTGCACGGTCCATGTCACGCCTCCCATGGAAGTTATGAAGGTAAGCCCACCAACTCACTTGTATACCTGTATGAGAAGCAGCCGTGATGTGAAGTGTGTCAATGTTCTGTAGGTGGTGGAAACCCTCTTGTCGAACTTCGATTCCATCTATTCCAAACTAAAGAACACATATTTACAGTTCTTTAAATGGCTAATTCAACAACTTTGGTTGCAGAATTCCCTCCATGTGTGTCAGCTCCTGAGACACAAACACAGTTCTCTGAGAGTGGACTGTGTTAAATCCACAGGGGGGATTATCTCTTGACAGAATTACTTTTTCCAGACATTTGACGTTCAACACATTTAATCCTATTTGCTCCACTACACTGAAATATTTTCATTAATTTCATTCCTGGTGTGACCAACTGGACCCTGAAAAAGTGCATCTGGAAAACCAAGAAAGCTGCAAATATCCTGGAAATAATATGGGCTTAGTTATCAATATTACATCAGTGAGATGTGTTGAATCAATAAGGAATTTCAAATAAAAAAGTACGTCAAAAGCACACTTGGGTGTAATTCTGCCAAATGTCTCAGATATGCTTGTGATTTAATTAAGTCCAATACGTTCTGCAAGATAAGTGTGACTGTGAATTGAAGACCTTTTAAGGTCATCAGTTGTTGACTTGTGTTTTGTAAACGTTTAATCGTCAGTGTCTTTATTAAAGCAGAGTAATATAATCCTTTTAGCGCTCGTGTTAGTTTTTCCATTATGAAAATCCAATCCAGCCAGTCTCACTTTACACGTGTTACTATTTTCAAATGTGAAAAAGAATATAACTTAATTGTTTTTCCACAAAATATCAGTTTCTGCAGCTTTGAAAAACTATTTGTGGGATTCAGAGGAACTTATTCTCATACTGTATTATTTCCATAGTGAGCCCAGACAAAGATCTCAGTTTCTTGTCTCAGCAAATACTTCTTGACAGTTTGAACCTAACCTCTCTGTGGATTATCAAAGACCCCCCAAAGCCGTGCAGGCAAGACAAAATTAGCTTAGAAGTACCAGGCAAAGCTGCTGGACCATGAAAGTGAAAACATAAAACCCAGATGAAGTTGTCCAAAAGGGGAGGGGGGGACCCTTAATTAGCCAGGTTACCTTTGACCCCAGTGAGAACGAAGTGAAAAAACAGTTCAGGGATCAAGACAAAGGAAGGCAGAGTAGGTCGACTCACAACTTAGCAACAAATGCTTATTTAGTGGGAATGCTGATACAGCATTCCAAACATCTGTTATGTTACGCACAAAATTCTTTATTATTCCGCCGGGTTATTTTGCACCTCTTCTTCTCCCACATTCCACATCGCAGAAACTCAGTTCGAACATCAAAACGTTCAGCTCGGTCGGGAATCGATGGCTATTACTTTTCTCATTCATAACTTTCATAATTCCAGAGATACATCCCATAATTCATCAAATTTTTATGGAAGTAAATGGAGAAACACTTCAGACTTGAAACATCAACTGCTAACTGTTCCTTCATACTTTCACTCAGAAACCTCATTCCAACTTTAAAATGTTACACATCTTTCTGACATTATTCGTGTTGAACAACTTTTAAATCTGATTCATACTTTTAGAAATATTAAACATTGTTCAGACCTTGGTAAAGAGGCTTTCTTCAGATTTTAACATGAGTGTGTTTTGAGCAGCTCGTTAAGGCTAGAGTGTGTGATCTCAAAGCTAGAGTGGAGGACAGCTTGAAATTCGCCTTCATATATATTTTTTAAACCTGCCATAATTCCCAAACCCTACACTCCTGAGACGTACTTTGTCATGACAAACGTAGGAAACCATCTCGTAGCTTGAAAAATGAAAAATAATTAAGCAAAAATAACAAAATGCCTCTTGAGGGCATGAAGTGACAAAAACTTTCAACATGTCTCCATTAAAGCCAATTGTAAATTCAAGCTTCAAAAGAAAGTACACAAAAAGTACACTTCAGACGCTCAAGTTCCTTGACATGCTTCACGCGTTGAAATTTCACCGATATCTGTTACGGTTCTTCAACAAAACGTTCACATGTAACAGGTTTATCTCTCATTCAGAACAATGCAAATGCTCTCCTCTCACTGATTACTGCACATCACCATGGAAACCTTTGATCTCTGGACACGTCGTTAGCTCAAGTAAAACACCTGTATCATGGAACACGATGATATCATAACTCCAACTGACATGCTCAGAGCAGCAGACTTCAGATCAACATGTCTATCTGCCATTAGTGAGTTTTCCTCAAAAGCTGTTGCCATAGCAACGCATCCCTCGCCATAAAACACGATATTGCTATAACTCCTATGAAAATTGTCAAAAATTGCTCAAACTTCACATGTGTGCGAACAGTCCAGCTGTGAAGACATCTATTGACCGTTTTAAGATTTCCTCAAATGCCGTTGCCTTGGCAACACAATGCTCACTATGATTCACGGTTTTATCACAACTTCAGTTAAAATGCTCGAAATGGCCCAAAACTTCACAGGTTTGGTTACGATGCAGCCATCAACGCATCTAAGCGTATTATGGGGTGTCATCAAATGCCGTCAAGTTAGTTCAAAAGTTTGCAGTTCAAATATTCTGCTGCTTTTCCAAGCCTTTTTACTTTCTTTTCTTCTCTCATCACACATTCAAGACCCCAGTGTTCATGTATCATTTCAATCTAAATTCTTCACTTTCTTCTTACACATTACATTTCAGAATAGCAATTCAGCGTCAGCTTTTCAGCATAAAGCATTCCCATTAGCAATTTCTTCAGGAATTACATTCTCTAGTTTGAATCTGGGGTTCTTTGGCACCTGCCATAGTTTCTATTTATTTCTATATGCCATCCGGTCTTTTTAGAAAGCTAGATTGTTTTAAGATAGTACAGTATATTGTGAAAGTGGATTTTCTCGGTATTTCTATAATAGCAATTCATCAAAGGATGTAAAGTATGTGTTAGGTGTCTTAAGCCTTGAGTTTGGCATTTTGGCATTTGCCTCAAGTACCAATATTTGGACGAAACGGTTGAGGCAAGTATAACTAAATGCTAAAGATATCGTTTGGGCGACCAAAATGTGAACTTTGATGACCTGAAAACACACTAGGGTTAAAGTTTTACGACAAAAACACGAGAAAAAAAAATTAGCCACACCCTGATGCAAACTCTGTTTTTGTTCTCAATCTTTTTTTATGGAACTATATTTTTGTTGTATCCAAGAGCACCTAAAACTAGCAATTTAAACTCATATTTTAAGTGTTTCCGGAAGCAAGGGGAATAATAAATAAGGTGAGAAGTAGGTTTTTCATCTCATTGACTTTCATACAATCTCACTTCTCACGACCATTTCGGCTTAATGCAGGTTAAAGACACTTACGCATTGGTTTTATTTAACTCCTTAACTGCCAGATGTGGAAATACGGCACTGTTCAACTTTATACAAAACATTACCAACTTTAAGGTGGTGTTAATTTAATGTTGTGTTCACCACTTGTTTCCATTGACTGAAAGCTTTATTAAGAATTGACTATAACTAAATGGGCATTTTACATACGACACCCAATCACAACGAAGACTGGACTCTTGGTTGAGGTTAAGTAAGATCTCTTTTTATGCAATAGGAACTTCTTTGTGTTTCCATCGTGCATCATAGCTGGGAAAGTGTTCTTGCCTGTGGGCTGCAACCGTTCTCCTTCAAGTTGAGTTCTGCCAAAATCCGTGACTTCTTGATTTGATCAGGACTGTTATGACTGTAGTAGATCTTCACTGGTGCTAGTGTCCTTCCCAGCTAGACATTTTTGGTTCTGAGAATCTTACCATTCATTGTTCTAGGACTATTCTAGGAATGGGGGGAGGGGGAGGGAGAGAGGGTGCATTACAGTAATCTAGACGCGTAGAAACAAAGGCATGAATTACACGCTCAAAGTCTAAAAAGGATAAAACTGGTTTAATTTTGGACAGGAGCCTCAATTGATAAAACTGGACTTAACCACTGAGTTCATTTGTTTATCCAATTTAAAAGCACTGTCAATTTTTACGCCCCGATTTATGACCATGGGTTTTGCATACTGTTGCAGGGAACCCAGGTCAATGGAACCATTTGGTCCAAATACAATGACCTCCGTTTTGCTCTCATTTATATTTAAAACGTTTAGCGCCATCCAGGCCTTTATGTCATGAAGACAGTCAACCAGGGGCATCAGAGAGCTGGTGTTTTGCTTTTTTAGGGGAAGGTATATTTGGGAGTCGTCCGCATACATAAATATGTCATTTCCTGTGGTAATGAAGGAGCTAGTGTCTTGTTTCTGTATTTGTGGTTCTGGTTTCTGTGTCATTAGTCTTCTGACTCTTAAAACTTAAGAGCATATAATTGATCTATCCTCCAAATGTTCCTCTTGAATTGTGGCTTTGAATTTATCTAGCAAATGAGATCAAAGACAGTGGTATTATACGATGGCCCAAAAAGGTCCGGACTTTTAAAAATCACCAGATTCAACTCCACGTGCAGACATTCGTGGCTCACACTGACCTTTTCCTCCAACTCCAGGCACATTGAGCTGGATAATGCTACGTCTTTGTGCTCTTTGATTTTTCAGGGTAGACTGTGAGGTCTCAAACTTAGCTAAGAGAGCCTTTTGTTTGACAAACTCAACAGAGTTGACCTAGCGCTCTGTTCTCCAGAAGCCATTCGATTCTATAAGATAAGGGTTTTAAAAAAGTAGGACGACTGCGGCATGCAAAAGCTACCACAGGAATTTTCCAGCAGTTTGTTTTCTTAATGTTAAAGGTCACCTATTGTGCAAAATCCACTTTTTCATGTATTTTATAAACATGTGTCCCCTCTGTGTAAGGAGATGCTAAAAGTTTCAGGAACAAAGATTCTCTCACTTTTTGTCCTGATCCATTTATATAAAAACCTGTCTGAAAATGAGCTGATCAGATTTTGGACACTTTATGATGTCCTAACGATTTATGATGTCCCCCACCCTTATCACCTGAATCTCCTCCTAGAGCACCATAGTGTTATTTTTAACCAAATATCTCTCAGAGGAGCGTGGGGAGGGGCTCCTTATTTTCATCTAAAGTAACAGACAGAGAAGAATCAGCACTTTGGAAACAGGGCTGAAACAGAGGGGATTATGGGATGCTGCAATGATCTGTTTGGTGTTTGGAGCCAAACACTTCAGAGACATGTGTTGTAACTTGTATATATCTGAGACCTGTAATATATTGATGAAAAACACTATAATAGGGGACCTTTAACTACTAAACGCACTGTAATCACGCGACAGGAGTACGCATTTACCTTAGCGATGGTCAATCAATCAATCAATGTTTATTTATATAGCCCAATATCACAAATGTTACATTTGTCTCTGTGGTCTTCACAGTTTGTACAGAATATCAGTATGACAATACGACACCCTCTCTCCTTAGACCCTCACATCGTACAAGGAAAAACTTCCAGAGAAAACCCACAGTTTAAAGGGAAAAAATGGGAGAAACCTCAAGGAGAGCAACAGAGGAGGGATCCCTCTCCCAGGACGGACAGACGTGCAATAGATGCCGTGTGTAAAAAAAAAGATAATACATTGGCAACATAGGTAGTCCAAATGTTTGGAAATGCATGTGTGTATAATAGGAAGATGAATCCACGAGGACATCCATCCAGGACTTATGATCCAGGACCACAGCAACAACCACGACTCGCGATCCGGGCTCGCGATCCATGACACAGGACTGCAGCAACCGGATCATCCATGACTCCTGATCCCGGCGTATATAGACACCAAAAAGAAAGAAATTTGGGGAAGCTGGGTTAATCGGAACATGAGAGTACACAGGTACAGACAGAGAGTAAGATGTCCCCCGACAAACTAAGCCTATATCAGCAAAACTAGGGGCTGAATCTAATCAGCCCTAACTATAAGCTTTATCAAAAAGGAAGGTTTTAAGCGCACTCTTAAAAACGGATAGGCTGTCTGCCGCCCGAACACAAACTGGATGCTGATTCCACAAATGTGGAGCTTGATAAGAAAAGGCTCTGGCTCCCATTGTACTTTTAGAGACTCTAGGAACAACCAACAATCCTGCGTTATTGGAACGCAATGCCCTAGTAGGACAGTAGGGTATAATGAGTTCTTTAAGGTAAGATGGCGCCTGCCCATTAAGGGCTTTGTAGGCGAGAAGAAGAATTTTAAATTCTATCCTGTGTTCTATAGGGAGCCAGTGTAAGGCAGCCAGAACAGGAGTAATGTGATCCCTTCTCCTAACTCTAGTTAGTACACGAGCTGCAGCATTTTGAATCAGCTGAAGCGACTTAACTGACTTCTTAGTACACCCTGATAATAAGGAGTTGCAATAATCCAGCCTAGAAGTAACAAATGCATGGACTAGTTTCTCTGCATCCTTTTGAGGCAAGATATGCCTGATTTTTGCAATGTTACGTAGATGGAAGTAGGCGGTCCTTGAAATTGATTTTATGTGGGCATTAAAGGATAAATCCTGATCAAATATAACACCAAGATTCCTTACAGTCTCACTGGAGGCCAAATTAATGCCATCCATAGTTAGTATATCTTTAGATAATTTGCAGAGTACAATAACTTCAGTTTTGGTCGTGTTTAACATCAAAAAGTTTAAGGTCATCCACGTTTTTAAGTCCTTAAGGCAGTCTTGAATTTTATTTAGATGATTAATTTCAACAGGCTTGATTGATAAATATAGTTGAGTATCATCCGCATAACAATGAAAATGTACAGAATGATTCCTTATAATATTGCCTAACGGAAGCATATATAATGTGAACAAAATAGGTCCGAGCACTGAGCCCTGTGGCACACCATGGCTAACCTTGGTTAGCGTCGAAGATTCATCGTTGACATGTACAAACTGAGAGCGTTCAGATAGATAGGACCTAAACCAGCCTAAAGCAGTTCCCTGTATGCCAACTAAGTGCTCTAGTCTTTGCAATAGGATGTCATGGTCGATAGTATCAAATGCAGCACTGAGATCGAGCAAGACAAGAATAGAGACAAGTCCTTTGTCTGAGGCTATTAGAATGTAATTTGTGACTTTAACCAGAGCTCTCTCTGTGCTATGATGTGTTCTAAAGCCAGACTGAAAATCTTCAAATAAATCATAGTTTTTTAAGTAATCAAACAACTGTTTTGCGACTGCTTTCTCAAGAATTTTTGAGAAGAACGGAAGATTAGAAATAGGTCTATAGTTGTCATATTCATACTATTTAATAAAGAAGTGCTAATTAATGGAAAAACTTCCTTCAACAGCTTAGTTGGAATTGGGTCTAAGATACACGTTGAAGGTTTAGAAGAAAGAATCATTGAATTTAATTGTTCAAAGTTTATGGCTGAAAAGCATTCTAGTTTACTATCTAGTGTAATATTAGAACTTACATTTCCGGGAGCTGTTGATAACACTACCCAGCTAGAAATGTTTGGTTCTAAAAACATTCTGAGAATGTTACAGCCAATGTTCTAGGAAGGTTTTCAGCAGGAAGTTTTTGTTAGGTTCCCAGAACGCTCTTCGGAAAGGTAGGATATCGTTCTCTGAAAACATTCATAAATAACATTGTTAGAACATTATGCCCTCCTATTCTTAAAACGTTTTCAGCGGGAAGTTTTTGTTTGGTTCCCAGAATGCTCTTCTGAAAAGTAGGATAACGTTCTCTGAAAACATTCTTAAAATGTTTGGTGATAACCTTCTTCAAATGTTTTTGATAACATTGTTAGAACATTATGCCCTACTATAATTAAAACGTTGTCAGCGTGAGGTTTTATTTTGGTTTCCAGAATGTTCTTCTGAAAGGTAGGATAACGTTCTTTAAAAACAGTGTTAAAATGTTTGGTGATAACCTTCCTAAAATGTTTTTGATAACATTGTTAGAACATGATGCCCTACTATTCTTAAAACGTTTACAGCAGAAGGTTTTATTTTGGTTCCCAGAATGTTGTTCTTAAAAGGTATGATAACATTTTCTAAAAACATTCTTAAAATGTTTTTGATAACATTGTTAGAACATTATGCCCTACTGTTCTTAAAACATTTCCAGCTGCAAGTTAGATTTTTTATGTTGCCATAATGTTATTATTTTAGAGAAGGATAACATGGTTTATGTTAGAAAAATGATGCAAATGTTCTGTGGTAACAATTTACTAAAATATGTTTACATTATTAGAACATAAAGACATACTATTCCTGTAATTGTTCAACTCAAAATTCCTGGGTAAGTGGACTGACCACTGTGGTCATTAGGATGATTATGATAGTTTACTTAACTATTGGAATTTGACTATTAACACATGTAAAAGCATGACTCGGAATCAGTTGGTGAAAGTAACATTTGTTTATTAGAAAAGGGGAGCTGGGAGTGGAGGTTGGTTATGGCGGCAGTGGGAAACAGTTGTTCCAGGGTGGGTGGAGAGGCCTGGCTGGTCTTGGGAGTGTGGAAGGCCTTGGATTCCTCCTGAGAGAGACATGCAAATGAGTGTGAGCCAAAAGCAGGCAAAGTTGTCAAAGAATATGCTGGTAAAAAGCTAGAGCGGCACGCAACAAACCGTTCACGGCAACAATCCGGCAGGGAATGAGTGCAGGCTGCAGGATTTCATAGTGTGGCTGATGAGCAGGTTGCAGGTGTGGTTGATTGGAGATTGCTCCCAGCCGTGTCGAGCAGACCAGCAGGCAGGGGGTGGGGAGAGAGAGAGACACACAGTAGAAACAAACACATACAAACACTAACAGGGGTTTCAGGGACGGGCAGTGACAGTCGGTCCGTTCCTCTATATGTCTGTCGGTCTCAAATCTAAAGGGTGCAATAGCGATTTGTATCCAATATGCATAAACAGCGGACACTGTTTACTGTATACGCAGCCCTCACAAACCACACACGGCCAGATAGCTTATCTAACAGTTAGAACCTACATAAGAGACACAACCTTTATAGTCAGAAAAAAGTGTGATTATTTTCGGATATTTTACACAAATGATATTATGAATACTGTGGGCCTACATACCTTAGTGTGATTATAAGTGCATGTGAGTGAATATTGGCATGCATAAATTCGTTTGTATATGTCCTATTCATTGTTTCAATGCGCTCATACATCTTAAGAAAGTTATCACCAATGTTAAGAAGGTTTTTAGAGAACGTTATCCTACCTTTCAGAAGTACATTCTAGGAACCAAAATAAAACTTCTCGATGAAACCATTCCTAGAACAATGAATGGTAACATTCTCAAAATGTTTTTAGAACCAACAATGTCTAGCTGGGAACTCAGACTTGCCTACTCAAACATGCAATATCATGAATTACGTGCTTGTTTTTTTCTAAAAAGGAAAATGTGGTGACATCAGATTTATTTTAAACATCCTTTTCAAACAAATGCAACAAGTTCTAATAAGGTTTTAAAGAAACGTTTTAATCTGATGTTCAAAGAACCTTTTTAGGATGTTTATTTTTTCAAATAATGTTCCTTTAAGGTTTAAGGTTAACTAAGACATAACGTTTTAACTGCAACATTCAGAGGATGTGTTTTGGACGTTGTTGGGTAACACATTAAAGATGTTCTTTATAAAACGTTCCTTCAATGTTACATGATAACAAATAAAGAACATTCTACAAGCAACATTCTGAAAATATGTTCAGGATGTTATTGAGGCCTGAGATGACAAAGTGTTTTATAAAATGTTCCTTTAATGTGATATGTTAACAAAGGTGGAACGTTTTGCCTGCAACATTCTAAGGATGTGTTTGTAAAAGTTTGTTTTTTAAAGCGCACTACAAATAAATCTGACGTTGACCATGACCCATATTTCGCATCACAGGAACATTTTATAAAAAGAATAATAAACTCCTGAAAACATTATCCAAATGTTGCTTTCAAAATGTTCTTCATTTGTTATCATCAAAACACATCCTTAGAATGTTGGAGGCAAAACGTTCCACCTTTGTTAACATATCACATTCAAGGAACATTTTATAAAACACTTTCTGTCATCTCAGGCATCATGACATCCTGAAAATATTTTCAGAATGTTGCTTGGAAAATGTTCTTCATTTGTTATCATGTAACATTGAGGGAACGTTGCATAAAGAACATCTTTAATGTGTTACCCCAAGAACGCCCAAAACACATCCTTAGAATGTTGCAGGCAAAACGTTCCACCTGTGTTAACATATCACATTAAAGGAACATTTTATAAAACACTTTGTCATCTCAGGCCTCAATAACATCCTGAAAACATTTGCAGAATGTTGCTTGGAGAATGTTGTTCATTTGTTATCATGTAACATTAAAGGAACATTTTATAAAACACTTGCTGTCATCTCAGGCGTTAATAACATCCTCAAAACATCCTCTGAATGTTGCAGTTTAAACGTTATGTCTTAGTTAACCTTAAACCTCATAGGAACATTATTTGAACAAATAAACATCCTAAAAAGGTTCTTTGAACATCAGATTAAAATGTTTCTTTAAAACCTTATTAGAACCAATAGGTAACGTTAGCCAAAGTTGTGAGAACGTTCCCCGCTACAGTAGCTGGGTATACTGGTCAAAGGCAAGAGGTCATTGATTTTGTTTCTAAGAGTAACAATTTTATCGTTAAAAAAGCACATAAAATCATTACTACTGAGTGCTATGGGAATAGAAGGCTCAATCGAGCTATGGCTCTCTGTCAGCCTGGCTACAGTGCTGAAAAGAAATCTTGCATTATTCTTATTCTCATCTATTAATGAAGAGTAGTACGCTGCTCTCGCTTTACGCAGTGCTTTCTTATATTCATTTAGAGTAATATGCCAAATTAAACGAGATTCTTCAAGTTTAGTGGAACGCCATATCATTTCAAGTTGATCAAACATGATCAATTTGGGGTGGTGTACATTTACACACGATGGTGATGCCAAAATTATGATGCATTATTAAATATATCTCTTTATTCAAAATAAATTAAGAAACAAACAAACAGGACTTCAAAGGCAGATAGTTACAGTGCAAGTAGAGATAAAGTAACTGTGAGTGGTGGTCTTCATAGGTAGATATCTGGAAACTGGTATGGTGAGAGACATTTGAATCTGCCCTCTAACATGAGACACGACAGGTTGGGCAGGCAGGGGCAAATGTGGTGGAGACAGACAGAGAATCAGCACTTTAGGAACAGGGCTGAAACAGAGGGGATTATGGGATGCTGCAATGATCTGTTTGGTGTTTTGAGCCAAACACTTCAGAGACATTTTTGTATATATCTGAGAACTATAATATATTGATGAAAAACAGGATAATAGGGGACCTTTAAATGTGTGTTTTATGACTGTACTTTATCTCTAGAATGTGGTAGTACTCGACTCGGTCGTTGATGCTTGTTGGGAATACATAGAATATTGTGTCTCTGTGGTACTGTGGTAGCGGGCTAATCTGATGGCATGGCCCCTCACCCAGCATCATAACGAGGCTCTGTGTTTATGTTGCTGCTAAATTAAGCTCCATTGTTTGTCAGTTAAGCAAGTGCATGTTCGTAATCCCACACAAACCGGACAATATGCCTCATTCTTGGAAGAGGATGTTAAACATACTGTAGCCACAGGGCAACAAGCAGAAGAGACATCTCTTTGTCCCAGGCTCCTCCTCTTGATGGAGTGGCCTGTCTCTGCTATTGCTGATATTTGCTATAGAGATTTGTTACTAAGGGCATTAGGCAACAGCGAAAAATCAATTTCCTCCAGGCAATGGCAGAACTCAGCATAGTCGTTCAACTAGAAATCTTTCCCATTGTCACAGCCTAAAGGTCACGTGTTGACAACCATCTCATGCAACACACTCTTAGTTGCTTCTCCCTTTACTCTACCCTGCTTAACCCCTTTAAGGACTCACTCAGAACATTTTAGTGATGGAAAACGCTGCCATTAAATTCACCCCAGGTCACGGCTACATTGTCTGTCTGTACCAATCTGTAAAAGCAACCTTGCTGATAGCGAGAGAAACAAAACAGACCACGTCTCTCTTCTGCTTGGAATGATAAGGACAGCAAGGTCACGAAAAGTTTGCCTCATCCTTCTCCCCCCCACCTCCCCTCTTAAGGAAATCTTTATGTAAGTTTAGGCTATTGACGTTACAAGATTTGAGAGAGCACCAAACAAACTCCCGTTGTAAGCACAAAGGAGCAACTTGTTTGAAAGAAGAATCATGTTACTACATTGAACCAGAAGAAGGCATTCCCACACTAGTCATCAAACAGGTAGATGGTTACAGGTTACACAGCACAAGAGCCGTGTAACCTGTTAGAGTTGACTTGGAATTAAAAGGTAATCCCGTCACTATAAAAATTACATTTTTACCCCCAGATGGAGAAAAAATGCAGTATTGGTGTCTCTACCAATCTAACATTCTGTAATGATAATGATATGAGCAAACATGCATGGTACCTGCAACTTAAAATCAAAGCAGCTAAATGGAAAGCCATCTGTAATTTAATTATTTACACCTCTGCATTTCCTGCTAATATGTCTTTTGAATATGTTGCTCTTCAGTTCGGTTCCTCATGTCGAGCTGTTTTATCAAAACTTCTACCTAAATACTGTTGGCGACCTTGGTAAACTGCCGTCTATCATCTGCACAGTCTTTCATTGTCTAGTTATCGTTGGTGATTTAAAAAATGTCTGTCTTGTATTTCTATGGTTGCCTCCTGATTGATGTTGCTCTTTTTGATTATTCCTGTGTTTTCTTTGAGATGATTATCACACACACACACACACACACACACACACACACACACTGTGAAGCCTGTGAACTTGTATCTTCTTTTATTATGATGTTTCTTAGTCACACAATGAATTTGCCTCCTTCTTAATTTACGGCATTCAGAGAATTAGAAGAGCAAAGACACATCATTTTTGATCCATCCACTTTAATCCAGTTAAATTACCATCAATCAATCAATCAATCAATCAATCAATGTTTATATATATAGCCCAATATCACAAATGTTACATTTGTCTCAGTGGACTTCACAGTTTGTACAGAATATCAGTATGACAATATGACACCCTCTGTCCTTAGACCCTCACATCGTACAAGGAACAACTTCCAGAGAAAACCCACAGTTTAAAGGGGAACATGGGAGAAACCTCAGGGAGAGCAACAGAGGAGGGATCCCTCTCCCAGGACGGACAGACGTGCAATAGATGCCGTGTGTAAATTGAAAAGATAATACATTTGCAACATAGGTAGTCCAAATGTTTGGAAATGCATGTGTGTATAATAGGAAGATGAATCCACAAGGATATCCATCCAGGATTTATGATCCAGGACCACAGCAACAGCCACGACTCAAGATCCAGGGCTCGCGATCCAGGACACAGGACCGCAGCAACAGGATCATCCATGACTCCGGATCCCAGCGTATATAGACACCAAAAAGAAAGACATTTGACACACCATGACACAATTTGATCCTATCAACCATATAACCTTTGAGGAAATTGTTCAACATCTGAAATCCTCTTTTACTGCCTGGATTAACTGAGTGATATCAGATTTTACAAGCATACAGCTCTTAATTGACCTTACAGGCCCATATCAAAGCTCACATTTTTAAGTAAAATAGATCAAAAGCCTTGTGGCCCAAGGCTACTATTTTGATATTTGCAGCAGGGATTTTGTCAACAACGCAACACAGCACAGCACTGCTCTTTTTTACACAGGAAGTGAAGAAGTTTCAGTTTTAGTATTTTTAGATTTAAATGCTGCATTCTACACGGTTGACCACACAATCCTTCCAGAGAGACGGAAATACTTAGCAGGACTTTCTCGCACAGTGCTTAACTGGTTTGAAGCCGAAAGACAGGGACTACTTTGTGTTGACTGATAACATATCTTAGCATGGGCGTCGTAACCATTTTATGAGAGTGGGACAAGACCCCCCCCCTTTTAAAATGATTAGTTTAGACCCCCCCACGTTTACCATGTGGAAAGTCCGTGCATCGGTCTATCCACTCGCCGCTGTCTGTAGAGCGCCGTGTCAGTTCTTCATTATCAAATCCATTCTACTTGCTTATTGTGAGAATGCCCAAATCAATGAAATTCCATACCATGTTTTCAATGCTACTTTGTACCAAGGCAGATTCTCAGAGCCGTACACATGCTGCGTTTTTTGCGTAGCTCTGTCTCTATTTGTAAGCCCAGTGGCGATCTGTTCATCTGTCATATGATCATACAATAAAGCCATCGAAAAGAATAGGATACAGCATTAAAAGTTATTCTGGGTCTTTGTGTGTCATAGCTCGGCTGTGTGTGTGGCACAAGCTCATTTTGTGCGAGCGAGAGAGAGAGTGCACGAGAGAGCGCTAGCGTACATAAGGGGTTGTTTCTACAACAAGGAGGAGGAGAGCTCTCTCCTGTCAGACACATCTTATAATGTCAGCTCAGGGAGGGAAAGGACTCTCTGAGTGTTTAGATCGTTGACTTTAGTCTAAGTTATCTCATGTAAACAAGTATTTCGAAGGCACACCTTTTATATGATCCTTATACAAAATAAGAGAATAACAGGTATGAAATAATTCCAACTCATACTATAGGACAGTAAAACAAAAATACAGTTTAAAAGGGGAGTGATTTGTAAAATATGCATTAAGAAAAAGTAAATCTGTTTACAGTTCTGTTTCACATGGGTGTTGTTGAGAGATGTATCCATAGATTTAGTCACTAATGTTGCTCTCAAAGTGCAGCAGATAGATGCATTTAACTTCAACATTTAAAAAAAAATCTGGGGGGTCCGCGGAGGTACTGCAGGGGGGTCGCGAAATCTTTGGTTGATTAGACAATTGTTTATATTTCTTAAAAAAAGAATTTTTTTCCAAACATTTTTTCCCACAAATTGAAATGTCTTTAAATGCACATTAACATGAATCCAACATATTGTAGTGAACGGAGAAATGGAGGCAGAAGACGTTATCTTTCAGTCAGCAATGCACACATTCAACTACACACAGTAGCTATCTCAAGCTAGGTGCCGGTGTCAGTACCATATGTGCTCGGCCTACCATATCTGCTCGGGGTCCGTTACGCTTACCAATGACGTCACGCATTGGCTGTACGGCAACCCAAGAGGTAATAATAATAATTCTAAATAAAGATTATTACAATAAGCAAGAAATTGATTTAACTCCTGTTTGAAAATAACTGTGAAATAAAAACATGAATATATTAACCTGTGTATTATTTGAATAGCTTAGTATTGAATGTACAATAACAGAGTAGCTATGTTTATACACGGCACTAGGCCCCGTTTAATATAAAACACAATTGTATGCCATACATATAGTAGGGGGGTCCCTGCTCCAGCTCTCCATCAGTTTGGCGGTCCCTGGCCTGAAAAACATTGAAGACCCCTGTCT
This sequence comes from Gobionotothen gibberifrons, assembly GCA_943591055.1. Taxonomy (NCBI): domain Eukaryota; kingdom Metazoa; phylum Chordata; class Actinopteri; order Perciformes; family Nototheniidae; genus Gobionotothen; species Gobionotothen gibberifrons. Next base: position 227,770 of record CALSBZ010004406.1, read on the forward strand.
TAGAGTACAACAATGACATTCGGAGTTCCCCAAGGCTACATTCCGGGGCCTCTTCCATTTAACATCCAATTAATCAGATCATGAAAACCAACACATTTTTTTTTACCATGACTATGCAGATTACACAGACATGTATATTTCCACATGATTACAGTAGGTCCCTCTTTAAAACCTTAAAGGCCAACAAATGAGTGATACTGTAGGAGATGCCATTATTTGCTCTGATTAAACAAATTAAACAATAAATGTTTTGTTTTTTTAAACCAAAAGTGCGATTGAAAGTCAGCACTCATCTCCAAATGCTCTTATTATAAAGACTAACACCGTACTTTTCAACATCCATATTATCAACCCGCTATCACCTTAAGAGTATATAAAAAATTCAAGGACTTTTGTGTCAGCAAGTTTTTGAAAAATGTGGGTCCATGCATTTTTCTTCAGGAAAGGTTTAGGTCGTTACAATTCACAACACTGCTGTTAGAATCCTAGGGTTGGGGTTGGGGAAAACTATGGGAAAGTATTACAACCAACAAATCTTCCCATTCTTAATATTAAAAAGTTTTATCGAAATCTTTGATCCCTATTGCTTGGACATTATTCAGCATACATCGAGCATGTTCAGTTTATCCCGTTCAATGTTTTCCTCTGAACGCATGAGATAAAAGAACAACTTTAAATGAGGGGAAGCTGGCCTACAGATCAAGGTTTTGTCATTTGTAACTGTAAAACAAAAAAGCTCAGCACAACATTTTACGTCAGTGCTTGATTCACTGAAGAAAATATCTTCAGGATGAAGAGTTGATAACAGGCCTGAGTTATATAATGTTTTTGAATAATATTCAATTTTAAATATCTATTTCTAAAGTACCTAATGCCACGCAAAGTGGACTCAATGTTATACTTCAGCCCTACTGATTAAATGATAAAAAGTTATCAGTATAACCCTAACCCCAACCCTAACCTAATTGTTGCGATTCGTATTCGTGGACCCATTGTCATTCGAAAAATATGCTCCACTGACTTTTTTCATGTACTCCAACTCCACTGTAACCCCAAAATGTAAACTTTCACACAAAAACAAATCAACACATCATCATACATCAAAAATAAAAAAGTTGAATGTATTTTGAGTCAAGATATGTACAGATTTGAGGTACAGTACTTGTACTTGAGTATTTTCATGTTCCTGTTCTTTATACTTTCACTCATATGACAGATTTGGATGCTGTGCAAAGTTTTAGCTCACACTAAATGTTTAGCATCCTTTACGAAATGCCCCCAAGTGTGGCTGGTTACCAACGCAGAAAGAAACTAGCTGAGAGATATGAATGGATCTGTTTCTTTTCGGGGGTCAAGGAGTGCTCGACTATGTCTTTAAATGTTACTGGTCCTCAAGGCGTCTAGAACGTAGACCCATGTGCTCTCCTAGGTAATAAAGCACTGTCTCACAAAGAGATAATGTGAAAGCTTGGTTTGCTGTAGGGATGAATGAAATACATTCCTTGTTGATAGTTCCTTCAAAACCCAAAGGTTTGGCTGAAGGAAAAGGCCACAGTGCAGAGGGGAGACAAAGAAACACTCTACTATGAGTTTACAAAGAATGCTTTCTCTGTTTTATCTTGTAAGGCTACGTCCAGCCAGAAGGCTATTTCCCTGTGTTTGTGTTCACCTCTCCAGCTCCAAATGATTTCCCATGAATACACAGAAAGACGCAATGTAGTGTTTTCCGGCGGCCTTACACGAGACACGATAGCAGACGTTTGCATTAATTAGCCTTACGTATGATAGTGGTTCATCACATGTGAGGCTCCTGAGAAGACACTCAATTCCTTGAATAAAAGTTTGATTCACACTTTCATCGTGATTATATCAACTTTCAAGTCGGTGCATTGACTTTTTCTATACTGTGTGTTCTTTGCTGTTACAGTTTCACATCATCATCAATGTAAAGTGGGGAAATTAATGGTTTCCTCGAAAAAAAACTTGAATGTTCTTTCAGTTCAGAGCTTTAATGATATGAACTTCTGGGGCATACTCAACAGTGACATCCCGTAGTCCACATTTTTGGAAGATTTGGGCGTGAAGTTGATGTTATCACTCTGTCGAGCAAAGGCTGTAAAGTACAAACATTGTGTTGGTGGCGCAAAAGCATCGAACAAAGTATCCAGTGTTGCTTTGAGACTTGAAACAAATGAGACATTATGAATGAAATGCCCCACATACAAAATTGCAATAAACGCAGATGATATGTTGTTGATTTCAATTAAATGCAACTTGTACTCAAATGTTATTTAAGTTCAGTCCGTACATCTTATCTAAATTTCTATCAAACTCAGACTTGTGTGTTGACTCTGTGTTGCTGTAAAACCTTAGATGAACTCAGAATTAGCTTTTACATTAGCAATAATTATGTGTGTGTGCGAGACAAAAGAAATAGGAACTTCAGCGCCGTTTAAATAACTTATTTACTGATTGGATTTAAGGTACGAACTAAGCTTTATCAGAAGTTCATACGTTTTATTCCTGTAATAGCAAAATAACGTATCTTTGATAACAGCTAACTGGAAGTACAACATTGAAATTGTATAATTGGTTTGCTTGCTCTTCTAATTTGTGGTTACGCCGACACGTCATTACCGTACTTTCCGGACTATAAGCCGCTACTTTTTTCCCACGCTTTGAACATCGCGGCTTACACTACAGCTTCAAAAAAAGCTTGGAGCTGGGCGTGTCTGAAGCTTGGGGATTTTATTCGAGCCCCGCAACCAACAACCAATCACATGAATGTCCCGCCCCGTTTACGTAGTGTTAACATAGCTAGCAAGCTATGCTTGGATATACTGGATATAAAATCCCCAAACAGGCGAAAGCCTACCAGTTTCACCCACTGTTTCTGCCACCTCCCCCCATGCCTGGTTCCTCCGGTTATATCCCGGTAAGTTAATAGGGACTGGTCATACATAACCGGGCAATTTGCTACGGCGATAATTAGTTTATCCTCCATCTGTTTTTGAAATATAGAAATGAACGGCGGGATATCTCTCCCAGCTTAGACGCGGTTTGATTGGCTAGGACTTGAGCTGTCAGATTTTCAGAAACGGGATTTGATTGGCTGGCGCTGGCTTCTCCGGCTTCTCCGGAGAAGCTCAGCCACGCTACCCACACTTGGTGACCGACCAGTGGGTGCGGCTTATATTCAGGTGCGCTTAATAGTCCGGAATTTACGGTAGTTATTTTGACATTTAGAACTTTTTTTAGAGATAGGAAAATTGTAAAAGAGTGGCTGCTGATTACCCATAGTTAACGCTGATTTTACTACCACACAATGGGTACAACAACTCTGTGTCCTCTGTGGGAGGCGTGTGGTGCAGTGGGTTGTGCGATGGTGTTCGGATCAGCAGGTTCAAACCCCATTGCAATCAGCATGTCGTTGTGTCCCTGAGACACTTCACCCCAAATTGCTCCTGTGGGGATTGCCCACAGTATTGAGTATGTAAGTTGCTTTGGATGAAAGTGTCTAACAAGTGACATGTAATGTAATGTAATGTAATGTAATGTAATGTGTTCTTCGCTACGCTAAAAGTTGAAATTATTTCCTCTTTGACCTCGATTGCCGCTGACCTTAAAAAGCGTGACCAATGAGATAATATCTGTATGTTACCAAGCCAGAAGAGATAAATGCAAGCAGGGGAGGAAACCAAAGAAACAGGACCACCTAGCTGCATTCACCGCATCTTTTAGTGGTGCATCACAAACGCCAACTCAATCACTTTCCAATAAGGAGCTATTATCAATAAAGGGTAACACTCCATTTTGGAAGCAAGGCAAAGCAAAAAAGGGTAAAGTTTATCAGGAAATTCAACAGATTGTGAGAACTATTACATGTTGCTCTTTGATTCTGAGTTGTTAGACCCTTTTATGCCAAGACACATGGAGCTATTATTGCATGCCGAATGTCCTGTTCTCTTTTCCTTCTGGCATTAAAGGCCTCTTCACATTGCACTATTAAACTTATATATGTTCCCAAGCAGGCTTTATTTAAGATGTCTTACTTACCAACCAAGTAGGTGCTTTTTTTGGCATAATGGATTTTGTTGAAAGAAACTAATCTGATTTCTTGCTTGTCATTGTGCATATTAAACTGCTGTTGAAAGGGAACCATCTGAGAGAGACACGCTTCCAACAGTGCTACTTTATGGTTACACCATGTTTCTCTAGCCAGGCACCATGATCAACTGGTTCACAAAAATAAAGCTTAAAAAAAGAAACTCTATTGGATTGCTGCTCTATTAAAACCAGGATGGATTTTGATAGATTTTTTGTACAGAAAGATTGGTACCATGCTGGACAAAAGCTTATCAAAATGCGCAATTGCTATGCTTCACCATTAACCCTGAAATTGAAGCGCTTCACCTTCTTTACCCTAAAAAATAAATCTGGCTGCATCACAAATGTGACGGTTAGATGTAATTAACATCCAGTCCCAAAAAGTTCATAATGAATTCACAATTTCATATGCTTAGATTGACGTGGGACAAAGGCATCAATTGTATTCCTGTTGCTCAGAACAAATAATGTTGTATACTAGATGAGCGGAACTAAAGATTAAACGTTAGTTTGCCTTAAGCTAACTTCAAGTCGCAGGCTACTGGCCAATTAATAAAAAGACTCCTTTGTGAGGTGGTGACGTCAAAAGGGCTCTATAAAGACATAAATTCATAGTTAAACTGGAACAACACAGCAGTGGGAGGATGAGTCTGAGTGTCCTCCTCCATTTCTTAACTTGCATAACTGATGAGCCGTTAACCCTGGATAAATTAAGCAGGACAAGTGACTTCTCTTAGATTTGCACAGGCTAGCTCACTGTCAACAGTGCAGTCTAACAAGCAAGCAAGATAAAGGGATTATATATTGCACGTGAATTTATTTTTTATCGATTACTACTCCAAAAACATGTTGGAAATGCTTGAATACAGCCACTATCAGGTGAGATTGATCTTTTCTTGAATATTATTCCAAAAAACAACATTGGACTTATTGACTGAAACAGAGTCCGATGATAAATATTACATTTAATAATTGTTCTTGTGGTGGTTATAGTAATACTTTTCACAGCATGTACTGTTACAGTCATTTCCCCTATTCAACTGTTATCTATCTTTGTTAACACATTTCAGAACAGTTGATGCTACGGGACCTAAACAGTATAGCAGAAAATCTAACAAAAGTTAAAATGGTTATATATTTTCTCATATTTTTGAGTTGTTGAGGAGCTGCATACAGTTTAATATAGATCATGTGACTCAACTGCATTGCTCAACAGTGTCCTCTCTGTTTTTGTCATGGGTGTAGATATACAATCGGCCATTGGCAGCGTGAATGACGCTGTCAAAATAATCTGCGCTACTATATTTGAACTGTTATGCAGGGAGGTGTTTGGTTTAAGCACATTTACACTACATTCTGAAACAAAGAAGGGCCTACCATCAGAACAGTTGGCTTTTCGAAATGAGGACCATTGATCTACATCTTAAAATAACTTCAACACAGAACAACTTACTTTGTGAGATAAGCAAAGGACTTTGAAGACATCAAGCATGACACTAAATCAAAAATTCCACTAAATGTACTTGAATTGTATTGTTGTCATCATTTCTCTATGCTTTCTTTAAATTACCTATTTTGAAAGACATGTTTGCTATTATTTCTTGTGATATTTAATCTACAACTCTAAAAGCAAATGTTACACATAAAAAGAGAATCCAAATTGTTACTCTACCTATTTTTCTATAAAGTGAAGATTTGTTCACCTACTTTTGATACATGCTCTGATAGAATAACTGTAAGTTCAAAAAAAAAAGAAAAGAAAAAAAAGAATCCAAAAGTCCCCAGTTTGAATTTTCTTTTTTGTACGTCTTGCCCATATTAGGTGCAGTCCCACTTGGATAATCCCACCAAGTACCACATCCAGCAGGCCCAGAGGCAGCAGGTGAGGCAGTACCTCTCCACCTCACTGGGTGGTAAGGCGGGGGGTCAGTGCCCCGGCCAGCCCCCCGAGCACGGCATGCCTCCCGGGCTCGGCAGCAGCGCCCCCAACAGCCCCATGGCCCTGCTCACCCTCAGCTCCAACTGTGAGAAAGAGGTATGCCCGCTCATTACTAAACCCTTTCAGTACATTGAGAAACCTTTATGTAGCTGTACGATCTTTGACAAGCGGTTACAAGCACCAATGTTTATCCCTCTGGGGCCATTTATTTAAAAAAGCCCGTTAGCCACCTCAATTTTCAAAATCAAGTCAAAGTCAAGTCAACTTTATTGTCAATCTTCCAATTTGTGTGTACAGACAGAGAGATCAAAATACCGTTTCCTACAATCCCGAATCTAAAACAAATGTATATAAAAATATGTGTGCAAATATGTATATAGACAGAATCAAAGACACATTTTTACATACAGTATGCACACATTAAGACCTAAATAAAAACACAACAATCAATATATACAAAATAACAGTCACTTCAATATTTGAGAATGTACATTAGTGCAAAATTGTCCAGTGTGAAAAATGGCGACCATCTTGGATTTTTGAGTGGCTAATGTGCTTTTTCAAAATACTCCATGAGTATATGTGCCAATTGTAGTGCTTGTAACCACTTGTGAAAGATTTCCCTGATAATATTCAATTATCTGCAGCACTAATAAACAGTACAGTGATTATTGAATGTGCTTTTCTGCCATACAGATGGATGATGTCATTGATGATATTATTAGCTTGGAGACAAGCTACAATGAAGAGGTTCTTGGACTTATGGATCCAGGAATGCAAATGAACAATCAGGTAATATTTAAAGAAAGATAATAGATATTTATTTTGTAAGTAGGATGGTAAAGGGATGCATTTGGAGTCTCTGTAGCACTGTTGATACTGTTGAATTGAATTCAAAGACATACAAAGGTTTTCCTTTTATGTTTGCATTATAATTCAATTTCTTTCATATTCTGAAGCTCCCTGTGTCTGGAAACCTTCTCGATGTGTACGGCAATCAAGGACTTCCACTCCCCGGCCTCGGCATCAGCAACTCCTGTCAATCCAACATCAAGAGGGAATACTCAAGTAAATGACTGAGACACATCATTCTTTCTTTATTATTTTGACAGCTAATTTACCGTGTTGAGATATCACTTAGCTTGAATTCTATTGGCCAGTTGTGTACCAATAAATGTGTCTGTTTAGTACAACTTGAATTGACTCAGGAAATATAACCTTATATGTAATGTCAATTATTTTTATTTGTGTCTTAATCATAATCAAGGGTTGTATCAACACATTTCAGATATAATGTAAAAAGTTAAAGCATGACTTAAGATCAATGTCAATATTGTGTGCAATTTGGAAATATACTAAGTAGATTTTTTGCCAAATCATTACACCAGCTCCTGGCATGAAGCAAGTTCTGGACAAGTCTGACGCCTGTGGCATGTATGAAAACTACCAAAGGCAAGAAGGCTTCCCAGTAGGTAAGGGATGCAAAATGAAGAAAGTGAAATTATATTTTGCAAACTAATGATTCTGTTTTCAATTTGATGTTCAGAAAATGTGTTTTGTGTATAACTAAATCGCAAACAATACAAATCAACTGTGCGGATAATAAACATGATACATTGCTTATTGGCTGTAGTTATCCAGCATCTAATGTTCTAGTTGATGAAGTAAGAGATATATTGTGCATGGTGTGAAACTTGTAATTACATTCATTTCATAGACTTAGAGCCTTATCACTGATTTAATTAAACAATTATGATTTGTCAGAGCACTCACATTCATGTTTCTTTCCGCTTCACAGAGGCTGAAGTCCGTGCTCTAGCCAAAGAGAGACAGAAGAAAGACAACCACAACTTGAGTGAGTCGATCAGATTAGAATCATCTGGAATTTAAATCATTTTTTAAATGCTTTATGCAATATTTACAGATGTAATTATGTGTCAATTAAGCTTACATTTAAAAAAAAATTGTATTTCCAATTATTGTAGGATAATTAAAGAAATATTTTTTCTTTTTTTTATGCATTTAATTTGTGCTCTTTAATTGTATGACCAGTAATTAAGCTTTCAAAGACTTCTTTACAAAGGCTCCTGTAATAACAGTTTTTTATTTGGAAAAACTCTAGTTGAACGAAGACGGAGGTTCAACATCAACGATCGCATCAAAGAACTGGGAACCTTGATACCCAAGTCAAATGATCCGTAAGTATTTTTTTTAAATAAATGTTGCGAATGGATACATGTATCTATTCTTCTATTCATAAACTTTAACATACTCCCTAAACTTTGATGACTTAGGGGCCTTATAGAGTCCTGTGCTCTTTAGGTCAGCCGGTCAGCTGACTTGACTGTAGACCTTTGTCTCCTGTTTACCCCAGAGACATGAGATGGAATAAGGGCACTATTCTCAAAGCATCAGTGGACTATATCAGGAGGCTACAGCGGGAGCAGCAGAGAGCCAAAGAGCTCGAGTGCAGACAGAGGAAGCTGGAGCATGCGAACCGCCATCTTTTGCTTCGTATACAGGTAGGCCAACCGTCTTTGGGAAAAAAATACTTGGCTTCAAGGAAACTATGGCCAGGGATGCATGCTACCTCACTTGTACAAACAGTAGTGGCATATGAGGGAATGTATTTCTCGTTACATCAACCAGGGGCTAATGGTAGCAGTTAGCAGTTGTTATATGCTAGTTTACTGCTTAAAAATAAACACCAAACTAAGATAGTACATTACATGACTGTAATTCACTAAAATTCAACAAGTCCTCCAACTCATACGACCAAATAGGTTGTTTGTTCAAGCGCTTAGTACGACCTATAATCACGTTTTAAAGTTTTCGACCTCTAGTGCTCCCGTTGACTGCAAACGTTACAGAGGGTCTTTTATTCACAAATAACCCTCTCTGTAAAATCCTAAATTGTAGGATAGTTTGGCCATTAAAATGCTTTTTGATTAGATTTGTAGCGAGAAGTGTAGATTTTACTTTTAGAATCCACGTCCAGTGGATGTGTAGGATCTATAGTTTAATAGATATTACGAAGATGATTTGAGGTCTCGCCAGGAGAACGTGTATATGCGGCAGCTTCCATGTAAAGTTAGCAGTATTTCCGGTCTCGAAGTTTTCATAATAAAACCAATGATCAAATGATTTAACAGTGATATCTGCAGTACTTATCCACTACAAAACATCGGTTTATCCTTTAATTAATTACACAACATTAATTGGTTTAAATTGCGTACAATGCTTTTGTGTTTTTCCCATAGGTTTTTCCCTTTAGATTCTGAGAGACACATTTCTTTTTTCAGAGGTCTTGATAGGCTAAAACATCGAACTACCCATAATCCTGGATGTTTTAGCCGCAATGCACGTTGGGATATGGTGTTTATCCGATATGAAATCGGAAAACATTAAAAAAAAGTTAAATAATACTTTATTCCGAGTGTGCTTGCTTTTCTCTTTGGAAGTCATCACATAACGGCATTGTAATACACGGTTCGGCTGCATTAAATATTACATATCTGCCGTAGTTCTCTATTTATAGAGCCCTGATGAGAAGACTTCTAGACAAACAGGAAGAACTGCCGCCAAAACTGAATACGTGACCTGGATCATAAATATATCAGCAATTACACAACATCTTCCATTTATTTTCAAACAATACGTCTCCTTGCAGTATCAATACTAATTCGGCTGACTTTTACATTTGATCCAATTGATAGATAGGCTGTATTTACATCATAACGGTGCACAGCTGATAAAAAGGGACTTGTAGTTTTTAAAGATATTACTGATTTTCTTTGAATTAAAGAATATAATATACGGAGTTGAGAGAATAGTCAGGGGTTTTGGGTGATGGGAGACACATCTATGGAATCAGAATTTCAATAGCTGATATTATTATGTTTTATTAACTAGACCACTGTTTTTTAACCCGCACCGCCTAGTGGTTAAAGGACATTATTGAATTTAGTTGTTGAATGTTATATTTGATGAAAACATTTAAATATTAAGAGTAGCCTACATAAAAAATAGGGGGAAAGTAGAAGGTCAATGATAGAAATATAGAATAGAAAATATCAAGAAGATACTGTAGTGATCTCTACAATAAAACAGTTTAGTGCAGGACGTCCAAAGATATTAACAGGAGGATGTACAAAACAGACAAACTAATAAGGCTTTATTTAAACATTAAAGAATACTTTAAGTTAAGGTCTTCTTTTGAATAAGAAAAAGACGTTGGGGGTATCAACAGATAAATATTAAGTCTGACAAAGTACTTAACATCTAATATATTGCATAGTTTATTTTGGCACTTGACAATCACCTTCCCTGAATTTGACTCAGGTGTAACTAAAGTCTGATTTAAGGGTTGTTTATATTTCACATCATTAATCAGAATCTGCAAAGTAACTAAAATAAATGTAGTGGAGTAAAAATACCAGGTTAACCTCTGACTTGTAGTGGAGTAGAACAAAGTAGTACATGCTGCTGTAACAAAAACATTTCCCAACTTGGGATCAATAAAGTATATCTTATCTTATCTTAAGATGATCGATGGCTACTGCCATATTTGCAAAATTTGCCTCTGAACCTTGACAAGTGCATGTTTCAGGCTTATCAATGAACAACAGGAGGGGTCACAGACATAAGACCAGCTGTTAAATAAAGCTCTTCTGACCTTAGCTGTCATGTGGGTATATTAATGCTGCCCATTATGGACACAAGCAAATTTCACCCATTTATTAATTATATGTTTTAAATTTGATAACACCAATGTGTTTCGTATCCCCTAAACCTCCAGGGGTGTAAACAGTTTAATACTGGCAACTTCTAATTGTGGAAAATACGAAAACGTCTTTTAAAACTACAATTCCCAGTAGAGACGTGCCATATAACATGTTGTGAAACACACAATAGCCAGCATGTGTAGTTCTGGGGGTGGGGGTGGACCCATTCAAGTCCTATTTTGGATAGTCTGCCATGGTTTCATTCCATTTCAAAGTGCTGTCTGACGCTCGGCGTAACCTTGGCGCACTGCCACTCCAACATC
>CALSBZ010004406.1:238962-264818 GCA_943591055.1 Gobionotothen gibberifrons
CTGGACCATGGATGTATGGGCTGGACCCGGGGGCTGGACCCGTCCAAGTCCAGTTTTGGAAAGTCTGCCGTGGTTCCATTCCATTTCAAAGAGCTGTTTGACGCTCGGCGTAACCTTGTCGCACTGCCACTCCAACATCCAATCACAGAGCTTGAGGACTAATCACGGGGTTTGTAAAGCAAGGCGGATGTTGTAGTCCCAAACGATAGCTCGGGATTCTGGGTAGTGTAGTGTCTTCGGAAACTCTGTAGTGTCTAAACTTCTAAAAAACCATTTGTTTCTCCGAATCGAAGGTTAAAAACACAAAAGCATTGTACACAATTTAAACCAATCAATGTTGTGTTAAGGATAAACTGATGTTTTTTAGTGGATGAGTAATGCAGATATCACTGTAAAATCATTTGACAGTGAGGGGAATACTTCCGGTTTTATTATGAAAACTTCGAGACCGGAAATACTGTTTTCACCACGTGAGGGTTGACGCTAACTTTACATGGAAGCTGCACACGTTATCCTGGCGAGACCTCAGATCATCTTCGTAATATCTATCAAACTATAGATCCTACACATCCACTGGACGTGGATTCTAAAAGTACAATATACACTACTCGCTAGAAATCTAATCAAAAAGCATTTTAATGGCCAAACTATTGCACAATTTAGGATTTTCCAGAGAGGGTTATTTGTGAATAAAAGAATCTCCGGAGCGTTTGCAATCAACGGGAGCATGTTGTTTCTTACACGACCACTAGAGGTGCTACACTTTAAAACTTGACTGGGTCGTAATAAGCTGCTGAACAATCTACCTTTTTGTAGGAGGAAAGGCTACTAAAATTACAAAGAAACACTTTTCTCTTAACGTAATTGAAGGGAGTTGCATAGGAAGGTATTTTTCAAGACACAAGGTTGCAGATTGAGCTTAATGATGCTAGCATTTAGCTTATAGCACTAACAAAGCAGGTATAGATTTAAACTTTGTTTAAATGTTTTGATTATCTCTAGGAGTTGGAGATCCAGGCCCGAGCTCATGGTCTCACGGTGGTTCCATCCCCATCCGTCTGCACATCAGATTTGATGGGCCGATCCATTAAACAGGAACCTGCCCTCGGCGAGTGTCCCGCAGATCTCTATTTGCATAGCTCGGCTCCTGACATGTCCCCTCCCACCACACTGGACCTCAACAACGGCACCATTACATTCGACCATATTCCCTCAGACTCCGGGGACTCTGGGCCCTATGGAACCTCCAGGGCCTGTAAAATAAAGGACTTGGACACCCTGTCGCCAATGTCCCCGAGTGATCCCCTGCTGTCCTCCATGTCCCCAGACGGCTCCGACAACGGCAGCAGCATCCACAGTTCCTCTAGTTTGGAGGAGAAGGACATTGGTTGTTAGCATACCAAGACTTTCAATCCATAGCCTCCCATCAATGAGGCACAGCTAAAGTGACTTAAAGGTACCCCCATGACTAAGTGGATCAATTCTGTTATAAACTCTGTTTTTGTCTTGTTTCCATATTGTTCTTACTTTTAATAATAATGATAATATACTTTATTTGTATAGCACCTTTCATGCACAAAGCAGTCCAAAGTGCTTTACAGAAAACACAACAACAATATTAAAATAATATTAAAATTAATACAGAACAAGATAAACCATCTACAGTGGTAATACAAAAAAGAGAATAAAAAATGTAAAATAAAAGCAAAACAGAAAAAATACAGTAAAACATGGACAATGATAGTAAGAAATTAAAAGCCATATTAAAAAGATAGGTTTTTAATTGCTTTTAAACATTTCGAGGGAGTTTGCAGTTCTAAGATCCTTAGTTTTGACCCACTTTTAGCTGAACTCCATTGCTCCGTTTGTTAATGTGACTGAGGTTTTTCTCTTCAGTGATTGTACTGTATTACATGGTACTTATTAACGCTTTTATCCAAAGTGACTTACATACTCAATACTGTGGGCAATCCCCACAGGAGAAGCAATTTGGGATGAAGTGTCTTGCCCAGGGACACAACGATATGCTGACTGCAGTGGGGTTTGAACCTGTGCTCCACCTGATCCGAACACCAACGCACTAGTCCACTGTGCCCCCTCCCCACTGTATTTTGACATTGTTCTGATCTTTATGCTGTATAGATGGATAGTTGGCAAATATACAAGGTGACAAATGTGAAGACAATCAGTGTTAGACTGGTCAACCTAATAACTTTCATACTAGGGTTTTCACATTTGTCATGAATATACTCTGTATTGAACTGTCCATCACAAAAGAGATAACATACATATGTAAAAATGTCTGAAGTTAAGTTTAATGCAAAACAGGATATGATATTACTTTAAACTTCTGATGACGTAAGAAAAATGCACATAACATTACAAGGTAGTTAAGTTTTAAAGAATCAAGTATTGCCTTTTACTACATATTACTATTTTTTATATATTGTTTTAGCCATGTGTTCTAAAGAAAAGTTGACCACATGAAAAGGATTGATTTTATTAGATATTTTATTATTATCACAAGTTATTTATTTAAAGTGGACCTATCATGCTATATTTGAATAATATAGTGTAGGACCATACCTATATAAGGCATATTTATACTTTTTATTTTTCAAAATACCAAACAGATCATGCATTTTAGCCATTCCTCATTTCGCTCAATTTAACACTGTCTTTTCATGGGCTGATTCTGTGAGAACAGCACCATCTACAGGCCTGGCATATGTACTACAGCGTCTCCAGCGCTTTCGAACGGCAATGTCCGTGGCTGTCTCTTCCTGATTGGTGGAGTTGGCCCAATTGGGTTATTTGGGCTCCGTTAGCGGTAGGGGAAACACTGGTCTGACAATATTGGGTACACTTTGGCTCAGGCTACAAATATGAATAAAGAAATTAATGGGAAAAAAGTTTACAAATGACCACAGACTATACATCGTAACCTTAAGAAGTTGTGACACGATACATCATAATACTTTATTTTTTATGAATGCAGCAGAGTGATAGTAATTTAGAATGGGGCAGTTTGGAAAAAAGAATTTTTTGTTAATGTTTGTTATCTCTTTCTAATGATGTAAATAAATAAAACATTTACAAAGCTGATATGTTGTATATATTGCCAACATTATGTGGGATTTCTTATGTGTGATAGATGCATTGATATTTTGCCCATGAATATTTATATCAACTTTTTGGGGCGGCATGCAGTGAGACTGTGCCAGATAAAAACACTTCCAACTGTACACACTTCCAACTGTACACGCTGTAAATGTTCTTTGTTACCTTGCATGTATTTAAACGTTGCCTTTAAATATTGTAAAATAATATTCAAATGTATTCTTAAAGAAATATACACATATTATGCGTTCCATTTCTCTCTTCTTTTCAGTCACTTTGGAGATATTAAAGTCGAGAAAAAAACGTATTATTATTAAACGACACATATTTGAAGTACTGATTTAAAAGAGAATGACTATGATGATTTCAACGTATTGGGGTAAAACATTGCTGAGATCATAAAACCCTTTAGAAAGTCACATTAAAAGGATATTAAGTAGCAGAACAGATAAAGCTCTGGGGGAAAATTAAAATCCAAAATAATAAGTACTAAAATCAGTAATTAAAAATGTCAGTGCCTCTTAAAAAAAAGTTCTTTAATCATAAATGAGTGTTGTGTGGAATTGTTTTTACAAGGAAAGTGTTCCTGATTTGTTATACATTAGCATGTTTGTTTTGTTGAAAATGTTTGCTCAGCTTCACACGCACCTGACATAATAACGTTACTTACTGTTTAAATTGACCAAATAAATGCAGCAGACAATGTTATTCAACCACAATTTATTTTATTTCAACTAAATTCTTATTATTCTTATTATTATTACTATTATTATTATTATATATGTAATATTTTTGCCTTTTTTTGTAAACAAATCTTTTACTTTTCATTTTTCAAATGAGGGTGCATAACGACTCAACTGAGGGTGCAATGCACCCTTATGCACCCCCGTAGAACCGGGCCTGAGCTTAATGAAAGACGTATCCAACTTGTTTAAGTGTTAAGTAAGCCTGATTCAACATTTTGAGCAGTTGCCTTGCCTTTTCGTTCAACAATGGACATGAATGTACATGGAAGTAATTTGTTAGTTTGGTATACTACTGAAAGACACACACACAGTTTGATAAATGGTAAACACTAATCTTTAATGGGGCATGCTAACAAGTATATTTGACATAATACGAGTAGGCACATTACTGGCTATATAGTGCTATGCTCTCAAACCAAAACTATTTAAGAATATCCCTCTTCTAATGTATTGTGTTTTACATACCTTTTTAATTCATTGACAAGGTCAAAAGCATCATGTATAATCAGTGTTTACAGAAATGGAATAGTAGGAACACATGCTGGACAGAGGCTTATAGAAATAGCTTCAAGCAGTGCTAATATGGTTTCCCCGACAATTGGATCTTTTAATGTGAAAATAGCATAGGTGAATGCTATCAACTGTAGTTTATTTTTCCCAAACATTTGAACAAAAGTAGAGAAAAAGAGTACAAAACCAGAAGTATATACAACTCCCAACAAAATGTAAATATTTTCTCTAAAAAAACAATTGAACTAATGCAGTCGTGCTGTGGGCAGTTCAAGAGTCAGAGTTGCTGTCCGAGGAGACGCTCAGCTCGTCACACCATTTTACGTAAGCTCTGTGCAGGATCTCACAGGATGTGTCATTCGAAATGTCTGCAATAAAAGAAAGGAGAGCAGTTAGACCATGCTTTAAATATACCGTATTTAAGTGCTTTACATAAAGTTTAGCATGACAACTTGTTCAAGATCAAACTACTCTTACGAAAGGAAATAAGTTTGTTGTCAATGCATTCAAAAAAGACCCATACTAGATAATTTGGTGCAATCATCTTTTTAAGGCAATTAAAATAAATTGGTCAGGTTTGGCAATCATACTTAAAGACAAGAAGGGACCCCAGTCCCCTCAACTGAATGCCTAACCCTAATCCTTGGTTCTCTTACCTTTAGCAATGTTAAGCCCGATAGCCCCCGCAAACACAACAATTTTCACGAAACTGTGTCTCGGGGCTTCTTAACATTGAACAACCTATTAATGTGTCATACCCACTTAACGGGACGAAAATCAGCTAACTGATGATATGAACCATTTTTACCTAAACAAAACACAAGTCTAACACCAATCCTCTGAATTAGCACTAAGCGAAAGGGTGCTAACGCACTTAGCACATTACTCACGGTAGCAATATTTTATACTTCATGCAATCTGCACAAACTAGATATCATATGAAAGCTGAAATTCCACATATTCCAATGGTATACGTATCATCACTGTGTGACGCGGCGAAAGCCAGCAAAGACAACACACAACTTCACTTTACGGGGCCAAAACGGCAAACACGTCTTACTTTTGCTGTTTTCTGATCAAAAGTTGTGTTCAATGGCATTAAAACGCATATAAACACTGCTGAAGGTTAATCCAATGTCTCTGTGTCACTTTGAAATGATTACTGATAATCCATCATCATATTTATGGAATTAAACATATTTTTCTAGAGTGTAAGGGAACTTCCGGTTTTGGGCAAGCTGCGTGCGCATCACACTCACTCCTCAATGGAAATGTTTAGATGGATTAAGCCGGAACTTCCCCTTGATTCTATTGGCTCTAACGGTTCAAAAGAGGTGTCAATCACCAAAATCGACAAATGGGTTCCAGAGATATGGCAAATACACCCAAGTGGTGTTTTCTTTTTTCTAAACCTCTCTAAAAAGGTCAAATTTCACTTGTTTTGTATCAATCATGATATGTTATAGTTTGGATTCCTAAAGCTTTTAGTCTATGATCCCATCATTCAAGGGTGGTTTTCACTATAAGTAATGGTTTATGTTTGGACAGAAGCTATCATTTACATGTTTTTACTATGTTCAATCTGAATTAACTTTAAAATAAAAACATCTATATTGATTCTGACTTTTCTAAATCCAAATCACAGGTGTATCATTGCTTTGAGAAAAAAGATGATTAATTTACCCCTTTTATAAGTGAAGATATTGTCAATTGTTCTGGGCATGTCATTTTCGAGCCTGCAATCTGAAAAAAAGGCTCCGGGCTTCACAGGTTAACCAATCAAACTTGTTATGCCAGTTTTATCCACCCAGGCAACAAATACTATTCATGCAGTACTGGTTTGGCTAGTAGCCATTCAGAGACAGATATGGTAAAATATTTGTAGGAAGAATGGGTAGTTCTTGAATTGAAGACTTTGGTAATAAGCATGTTTCTTCAGACTGGCCTGGTAAACAAATTTAGGCTGACATGGCCAGCTATTTTGGTTTGCTACTACCTGTATGTTACCTAATGTGATGCTTGTTACCTTGCAAACCATAAATGCTGAGGTGAGACTTACCCGCTTCCCCAAGAGCGACAGGGAGTGGCATTCGGACCAAGCCTCCCGAATGCTTCAGCCTGTCCTGCAGAGACTTCTGTATGAGCTCCATGGTAAACGCCTCATGCCAGACAGGCAGCTCCAGGCCCACCATGCAGTTGATGATCCTGTGCTTTTCTTCTTCTGTCAATAGACCTCTCTCTTTGGACACGTAAACCATGTAAGACATATCAATGTTCACTGCTTCACCATGCAGCAGAGATGGGAGAACTTTCTAGATCAAAGACAGACAGAGACAGAATGTTAAAGACTCTCCTGGAATCACAAACGTGATATTTTTACAATATACTGTACAAACAATAGCATGTATCAACAAAGGATGTACATATTTAACAAGGGATCAATTACCATCTCTAATGCTGGGCTGATAAGGTGGCCAAAGTCGACAAGTCTGTTCAGGTCATCCTCCCAAAGGTTTGGGGCAAGTTCCTCAAGCATGGTCACAATGGCTATACGAGTCGCTTGTGATGCCACCTGCATGCAGTTGCGTCCGTATACCCTGTTGTCAGCTTGGAATTTAGTGTCCAACAGCATACGGCCATGTGTCTCAAGAAGTTCGAAGAGGCCTCTGTGTTTCATCAAGGCCATCTGCAATAAGAAATAGCAAACATACATAGATGTTTATATATATGTATATATATATATATATATATATACACAGTTAAAGACACGTTTTTACATGTGCACACATTAAGACCTAAATAAAAACACAACAATCAATATATATTGAAGTGACTGGTATTTTGTATATATATTGATTGTTGTGTTTTTATTTAGGTCTTGATGTGTGCACATGTAAAAATGTGTCTTTGACTGCATATATATATACATATTTGCACACATATTTTTAAATTTGATATACATTTGTTTTTATATTCGGGATTGTGGGAAACAGTATTCCGATCTCTCTGTCTGTACACACAAACTGGAAGATTGACAATAAAGTTCACTTGACTTGACTAGAAAACTTTAACAATACTACAGCCCTTGTAATTCCTTGATTAGTTTCTGTACTCTGAGTTGCGGGGTTAACATACCTTTAACATTTCAGCTAGCCCGTTGGAGATCTGTCGTCGTGGAAGTGTTTGTATGAAGGACAGATCAAGGAAGGCAGCGGCGGGGGGGATGTAGGCACCTAACTTGTTCTTGCAGTTTGCAAAGTTAACCCCAGTCTTTGCTCCCACGCTGGCATCGATGTAGGAGAGCAGAGTGGTCGGGACCCTGATGTAAGGGGTCCGTCTTCTGTAGAGTGAGGCAGCCAGGCCCACTATGTCCAGGCACACCCCTCCACCAATGGCAATGATGGGCTCTGTGCGGCGGTCAAGGGAGAAGTTGTTGACTTCCTCTAGGATCTTCAAGGCCATTGTCATGGATTTGTTCTCCTCAGTTGTGGGTAGAGCTAAAATCTTGTACAGGACCTTGTTGGCCTCCAAATATTCAGTGAGCTTGGGACCGTAAAACTTGTAGACTTCTTGGTCTACAACCAAAAAGCGTCTAATTTGCTTGTTTGATTTTTTCATGTCCTCCAACTGTTGCGGGTCGTTGATGTGTCCCAGCAGGAGCGTTTGGTTGCTCGGGTCCAGCAAGTCCCGGGTCTCAGTAACCTTGTAAGTGAAGACGATGGGGCTGACCACTGTCCAACTGGTGCTGTTTTCGGTGATACTCTCATAGCTGCACACACAAAAACATGTAAAAAAAAGAAGCAACGGTTCCCATTATTGTAGGTGTATTTTCTGTTGCTCTCAATACATTGCAATGCTTACACTCTATTAGCAGTTCATTAGCTTTGATTACCATTTTGACTTTAGATTATGCATTACCTTTGACATAAAAAGGACACTGCTGGGAGTCAAAACATGAGATACTGTAATGCCATACAGCTTTTTTCTTTCTGGCAAACCATAGCCATGTCAAATTCTTAGTTTGTATCTGCAACCTGTCCTCCAACTTGACCAAACTTCACAAAAACAGCAGCTGATATCAACAGGGTCATTGCGTCTTTAGCATTAGTTTCTGGTTGCATGGTTCATTTTTCGTCTCAAGGACTAAATTCAGCTGGAACATAGTGAATATCTGTCTGCCCCCCCTCCCACATACACCGCCACTCAGAGATTAAATGCAGTGCCTACAAAACTTCTTGTCCCTGTTATGTCTGGAAGCAGAACAAACACATTTATATCAGGAGTTTCCCTTGGGAACAAACATGGAAAAAACACAAAAGTATTCCTCTCCCAAACTCACAGGATTGGCATATAAACTGTGCCAATAGTAATACTCCTCAACATCAAGGTCTGGTTCATGTAACTCACCTAATAAATGTATTAATTGTAATACTTTTTGTAACTGAGATCTGGCTAAAGCCCCTGTCACACTGTCCCGAAATTGACACCCGATGGACACACGAAAAAGGAAATGTTCAAATTCGGCTCTGATCGTAACAACATCAGGCCATTCGTGAGGGCATCTTAAGCCATCGTATGACCGCCGGTGGAGTTTCTCAGGCTCCGGCAGCAACTTCGTGAGCGGCAACTTCGTAAGGCACTCGAGAGGGCATCTTGTCAAATCGTGAGGGCGTCTTGTTCTCATCGGTGCCATCGGGCATTCGCCCTCACTCTGATCGGGGCGAATGCCCGATGGCACCGATGAGAACAAGATGCCCTCACGATGCCCTTACGAAGGGCAACATTGACACACGAATTCAAAACGAAAATGAACCTTCGCAAGGTCCTTCGGCAATTTTTTGGCATGCCAAAGATTTTGCCACCGCTCACGAAGTTGCTGCCGAAGCCTGAAAAATTCCGCTGCTCACCTGCAGCTCCTCCCGCTGTGATGCAGCGGTAAACCGAGCAAAACACACACTTCAAGTCAGATCATCGCCCTTAGCTATTTTAATTACCTCTCAAACTACCTAAACTAGTTATAAATATGTTTATTTGTACTGTCGGCCGTGTCACTCATTACTGGATCAGCTGCATGAGACAGACACTGACGCTGTCAGGAGAGAGGGAGGAAAAAGAGAGGCTCCGTGTATTTTATATATAGTCGTTATTCATTTGTTTTTAAAGCTCAATAAATAACAAAGAAGACCTTTGACCGGCACTGATGTTGCTACGATCAGAGCCGAATTTGAACATTTCCTTTATCGTGTGTCCATCGGGTTGTTTTATTGCACAACAAAATCATGTAAACATATTATGTAAATAACCCAATTTGTGTTCTGTGAAACTGAAAAGGATATAATATATTATTTTGAAGGCGAGTTGACTGGATGTTGTTGTTGCTATGGAAACAACACTACGGAGAAAACTTAATATCTTCTACATATAAAGACGGATAAAGTAAAGAACAAAGTCTGAAAATATCAGTACAGTATCATAGTACTTTAACATAATTAAGACAGAGCATGACATTCAGAGGCCAACACACTTAATTTTAAATCTAATATGTTATTAATCAATCAATCAATCAATCAATCAATCAATCAATCATGTTATGTCGGTTATAATGTACAATTGTATTTCTAACACTAATCTAGTATACATTTTAGACTGTTGCCTCACATTGTCTAAATCCAACACCTTTGCAGGTTCTCTAACCTAAACATAACATTTAAATAAACATTAGGTAGGTAAATGTTTTCCCCCGATTCCTGCACCTGTTCTCTGTTTTATTGTAGTTCCATTGACATTTGAAAGTTGAGGTTTTCCCTCATACCCGCCCCATACATTCCTACATAATAGCGCTCTCTAAAGTTCTTTTGTAGATTGACAACTAGAGTACTAACACTGAAGCCAGGCATTGTTCCAAACCTGTCAAATTGACAAACTGCAGCCTTGAGTTGAATTCAGGGAAAAGTCCGATCTCAGTGAAACCAACCTGAGGAGCTGGAATAATGTACCTTTAAACTCAGATCCTATTACCTATGAAATACAATTCAGTGATTTATTCATCTTTTCCAAAAAAAGGTATTGTTTGTTCAAATGCATAAAAAAGGATATTGAAAAGAATGTTTGGCGTTTCACAGCCAGTGAATTGACACAAAAGATTGCCATAAAGATACAACCATAATTTCCCCCCAAGCATATCCCAGTTGGAATGCTTGTTCAGTCTTGTTTGACTCACAGTAAACACATTTCGACAGTATTCGGAAATGTGACCATGTGCCATACACTACCTGCAGTACGCAGCAGCATCATTCATTCAAACTTGTAAAATCAGTTTGAGAACACTTTGCATAAGAAATGTGCACAAAGAAGAAGATACTTTTATCACACTTGTATCACACTTTTTCTATCTTATTGAAGTAATTTGAAACACTGTGAGTACAACAAAAGAAATGTTATACTCACATTTTTGCAGCAGACACATTATCAGCTGTGACCTTTTTCCCTCTTTTGCACTTCCAGGTATCTTTGACCCGTACTAAGCTAAACTCTGTTTTCTTCTCTTTGGTGTCATTATCCTCGAGATTAACCTTTCCCATTTCTCTGGTGATGAGGTATGAACAGAGCTACTCCCAGTACAAGAAAGAAAGCGGAGAGCTCTTTAAATAGTGTATAGTATTTAGAGGATGCCCCTGAGATAAGGGAGGAGCATGTCATTCAGTATGCTTGACATGCCATTCACTTGTGTAACGAAAAATGTCCACGTTACACAATTAGTTTTAAGTGTTAGGTAACCTTTTCTTCTGACTTAAACATGCCTTTACAGTATGCATCAGCATGCATGGATGTAGAAGGAGTGCTGAGGCCGTCATTATATCTATTGGTGAAAAAAACAATTGATTCAAGGAGGGATCAAAGAACTAGTGATAAGAATAAGCTCCACATTAGGAAGAGTTGAATTGGGTATAAAAGTATTGACTTTTGAATATAATTCAGTGTACTTTTCCATGGAACAGCCCTTGGATTGCTGTATTATTAAAAGTTTGCATTGAACTCTACCTGAATCAAAACCCCATACTCAATAAACTTTACAGGTGTATGGTTTGAATCCAAATGAAGGCCAAGTCTGAAGAAAGATGTGGGTTGATTAAGGGAGTTCAAATTTGGGGGCTAGGATTTGTGGAAGATGGCCATTAGCCTGTTAAGCCCTGAGCCTGTTTTTCAGGTCTCAGGCTCGAAAATGACATTCCCAGAACAAATGACTATAACTTCAATTCTAAAAGGGGTAAATTCATAATCTTTTTTCTCAAAGCAATGATAAATCTGTGAGTTGGATGTAGAATCAATATAGATTTTTTTTTAAATTTTAAAGTAAATTCAGATTGAACATAGTAAAAAACTGTAAATTATAGTGTCAGTCCAAAAAAATAAAAAATTACTTATAGTGAAAACCACCCTTGAATGATGGGATAGTAGACTAAAAGCTTTAGGAATCCAAACTATAACATATAATAAGTACCCTGTATCAAGATTGATGCAAAACAAGTGACATTTGACCTTTTTAGAGAGATTTAGAAAAACAAAAACACTTCTGGGGTCATTTGGGTGCATTTTCCATATCTCTGGCCCCCCTCGTTCGATTTTGATGATTGACATCTCTTTTTAACAGTTAGAGCCAATAGAATCGAGGGGAAGTTCCTAAAATCCATCTAAACATTACCCATTGGTGAATGAGTGATGCACAGCCAGAATGTCCCGGAAGCTGCGATACACTCTGGTGGCTATCATTAGCAGCTAATATGAAATCTCAGTTTTTGACATAAAAATTGAATGATGGATTATCAATAATTGTTTCGAAGTGACAGACACATTGGATAAACCTTCAGCCGCGTTGTTATCGTTTTAATGCCATTGAACACGACTTTTGATCAGAATAACAGCTAAAGTGAGACGATATCCCGTGAATGCTCCGTAATGCTACGTGTTGTGATGTCTGTGTTTGCTCCCCTTGTCGCGAGTTCGGATTGCTCAGTGATGATACCAATACCTATAAAATCTGTGGAATCTCAGCTTTAATCGGATATCTTGTATGTGCAGTTATGATAAGTAATACGGGTATTTTGAGTTCTGTGCTAAGTGCGTTAGCATTTTTTCGCTCATTTAGACGCTTCTTGTGAGACTTGTGCTTTGTTTCGGTAAAAATTGTTGTTGTTAGCTGAGTTTCTTACCATTAAGTGAGTATGACACATTAATAGGTTTTTAAATATTAAGATGCCCTGAGACACAGTTTCGTGAAAAAACACCCCGCAGCCCCTTGTACAGGGGGCTCTCGGGCTTAACAGGTTAATGCCCCTATTTTCAGAAATGTATGACAACATTTTCAGGTTTTTATTAAAGGTGGGGTAGGTAATTTTGGAGAAACCAGCTCGAGTGCGCTAGAATTTGAAAATACACAGCCGGAAGAAATCTGATACTTCCTTACAGAGCCCCTCCTCCAACACACACGAACGCGCACATGACCAATGAGGGCACGAGATAAGTTTGTGCACAGATGGAAGGCTTTCTCAAACAGGCAGGTAGGCCATCGGCTAAAATGATTGGTCGTGCTTTTTACAGTACCACGGCTTCCATCGATGACATTTTTTTATGGATTTTTTGTCAAAGCACTTAAGATATTCATCGCTATCGGGATGTTAAGAGCATTCCATGGAATATAACAAAAAAGTGTATCTCGAGCCGGTTTCTCAAACTTACCTACCCCACCTTTAAGTTAGGTGATTTTAAAGGCTCTCGTTTTATCAAAAGGTCTTTAAACATTAAAGGACCAATTGGGTTTCCTAAATTGAACAATGGTTAAGCTTATTAGAAATTATACCTTTTAGTAAAATGGTCTTTATTTATACACCCAATATTGTTCTCATCATTAAAAAGGTTCTAGAAAGCTTTTTCTTTTTCTTATTTAAAGGGGACCTATCATGCCAAATGCACTTTTTTATGTCTTTTATACATAAAGATGTGTCCCCGGTGTGTCAGGGAACTCACGCAGCGTCAGAAAATAAAACCCTCTCTCTTTTCCTCCGTACCCAAATCTCTAAAAACGGGGGTACAACGGAGCTGATCCAGATTTGCGTCCGATATGACGTAATATCGGAAATTTAGGCTGGCTTTACACCCACGGCCCTATCAGAAACGTTGCTATCAGAAACAATGCCCGACTGTTTTGGACGTAATATGGTCGGTGTTTACATTAGCATCGCTAACACTCAGAGCTAACCTGTACTGGACAGAGCATGTGTGTGAAGAAGCAGGAAATAGAGAAAGCCTTTGAGCTCCATACTGTTTCAGAAGTCATCCTTGATAGTCCATGATATTGGCGTTTCATCACGGCAGTATCTGCCGGTAGAATCTCCCGCATGAGCTCAGCCCCCTCCTTTTTTTTTAATCCATTTTTTTTTTTTTAAAGCTTTATACCCCAAATCAGCACTTTTGAAACAGGAAGTGAAATAGAGGGATATGAGGCTTGGCAAGAATGGGTGATCTGTTTGGTATTTTGAGCAAAACACTTCATCAACAAGTTTGCCTTGGAATATTTATGAACCCATTTACATTTAAAATAAAATGAAAGCTAATATTACAATGAGTATAACAATTATAATAACTGTATCACCTCATGTGATTCGGAAATCAGTTGTCATTTCAAATTGTTCCTTTGCTTCTGTGATATCTTCTGCAATGCAACATCAGGAGAGAAACAAAGAAAGAAGAGAACATTTAAATAAACTTTAAAACAAGCAAAACTTCACTATTGAGGTAAGCCTAGCATACACAGAGAAGCACTGCTGAATGTTTCGTTGGTCATCTTCACTGAATGTGCTGCTGTAGCTGAGGCCTACTTCTACCTGCACTGCTCTGCTGTGTTAGTTGAGGCCTACTTCCACCTGCCCTGCTGCTAGCTACCTGCTAGCTAACCAAACAGTTAGCTTGCTGGACTACGGACTGCTAAACACGAACAATCAATATTATATACTGATAGCAAGGACTGTTGACCTCTGGGTGAGTGCTGGTTCCTACCTTCACTGGACTAACAATGGCTAATCCCAAACGGTTTACCTTAACCATACAGTACGCAGAGACTATGACTCGATATTCAGGTCAATGTGCGCACAAAACAAACTAGGCATTGCGACTCACTGCTAGCTCTTGGCCGTGCTCTGATTGTATTACTACTGAGGATATCTGGCAATGTGCATGTTCATCCTTGACCATCTATTGTATGTAGCCCTAGTTCTGACCTGTGCCCTGATGTCAATCTTTTTCACAATGATCTGAGTTTCTCTGACTTCTGCTCTCGTAAAGCATTAGGTTTTCTACATGTAAATGCTAGAAGCTTACTGCCAAAAATTGACCAGATAAAAGTACTTGTTCACAGCTCAAATCCGGAGGTACTTGTCATCACTGAGTCTTGGCTGAAGAAGAATATCCCAGACTCTGACAAAGCAACACCTCCAGTGTTCTATCGCCACTAGTAAATCCGTCCCCAAACAATTTGACCTACTTATCGTAAACATCAAACTGGCAAATACACTGACAGTCGCTGGCTGCTATCGCCCACCCTCTGTCCCAACTGATATTTAGCTGCTTCACCTCAAGAACTCCACCTGGCGCAGGGTTCGTCACTCAAAATCCCACGACGATTGGCTATCATTCAGGAAAACTAGAAATAAGTCTATAGAGGCTATCCGCAAAGCCAAGGTTGATTACTTCCATAATCAATGTAACCTCTGTGGATCCAATCCAAGGACATTCTGGAAAACGGTGATGGAGAATAAACCCCCATCCTCTCATCTGCCTAACTCCCTCGTTATTGATGATACAGTAGTCACCGGTAATGAGCGCATCAGAGTAATTAAGTAGATTATTTGTTTATACATAATTTAGAAACAGTAATATTTTTGTATATCAATTTGACACTGATTCATTTTGTATTGTATAATAATTCTCATGTTAAATGTTTGAATTATTGTTTTACACATTCGAAATAAATCTAATCAAATCAAATCAAATGAGCAAATGGGAGTCATTCCAGTCTGTTCATAGCTCAATTTGATACTCTCTTTAACATGCTGTCTTTCATACAGTACTGTCTCTATGAAGGGCGTCATGTTCCCATCTGCAGCTCACAGTACTGTTTGTTGTGGTAAAAGTCCAACCTTGACAGATTGGAGAGAGCCTTACAGTGTCATACAATATCATTTAAAAACAACCCTTTAGCGTCGAGTTTCAACTATCAGGGAGTCCCATTGACTTGCATAGAGCTCCCTGAACGTTGGTAAAAGACGAGTTGGGATCACGGCGAAATGCTCACAGCGTTCATCAACCTTTTTATAACTCAATATCAAGCCAGACTTATTGTGTTTACTTCTTTATTTTAATTGAATAATGTCTGACTTTTGTTGCCGTCAGTTAGGGGGAGAGTAGGGAAGCAGAAAACTGAAATCTGTATTGTTTCATCGTTTTTTCCTTCAAATGTTGTATTCTTTTCTAAACCACACACTGTTATTTACTCAACAATAAGACACAATTATCCTTGTGTTTATTTATTTGTTTGATTGTATAATGTCGGACTTTTGGATTCAGTCAGTCAGGACCGAGGGTCGGAGCAGCTCATAGTTGCTTTAGAGAATTTTACACCCGGAAGTAAGTATTCTCTCCGCTTTGCTTTCAAGCCCCGTGATTAGTCCTCAAGCTCTGTGATTGGATGTTTGAGTGGCAGTGCGCCGAGGGTTACACCGAGCGTCAAACAGCACTTTGAAATGGGATGAAACCACGGCAGTCTATCCAAAACTGGATTCGAATGGGTCCACCACCAGTGGCGGCGCTAGGGGGTGGCTACTTGGGCTCAAGCCCCGGATGTTTTCTGAAAAGACCCGGATGTTTCACTTAAAAAAAAAAAAAAATTAAATACATTTGTTTTTGTTTTAATTTTAATTTTTTTTAATTTTAAAACGACTCGGGAGTAATGTGCAGTACCGGAGTCCACCAGAGAGGCAGCCGCTGCGGGACAGTAGCCTGCGTACTGCGTAGCCTTCCCTGCCCTGAAGAAGAAGTGATCCTTCCTAGTTCCTGTCATCACCAGCAGTGACGACATGGATGATGTTTCAGGTTTGTGAATCTAATGGTGATATCTGCACTCTGACTGACTGAGCAAGAAGTGAAAAAGAGTGATGTAACGTTAATGTTATAGCTAGTAAACATGGAGTAACCACACTAAGTATACCCTTATATGTTAGTATGTATACAGAACATGACTAAAAATTATCCTAACATGTAACGTTAACCCTTCATACCTCAGTCTACTTTTAAGACACTAAAATAACGTAAAATTCCAATTTGTATTTTGTTTTCGCGCGTGGAATTATACCGGCTCTCATTTCAGTACACATAACAACGGAACCATAACAACGGAACTGACAGGCAACCCTCTGAATCAGACTCCGATTGGCTGTGACTGCATCCACTCAGAGTGTCCGATTCAGAAACGTGACTTTTACACTCTTTACGTCACAAACAAAGATGGTGGATGAGAATAGATCTATAAAACGATAAGCAATGCGCCAGAATCAAGGTGAGACTATCCGCATCCTTTAAAACTCTACGCACATTCGTTTCACCGAAATAAGTAAACGACTGTATTTGAGTAAGTTAAGGCATTAGTTTGCTTCATTAAAGGGTGTTAATGAATAAGTGTTCTCCAGTGCCTTTTGTCCGCTTTAAGGTATTATTAAGGTAGGGTTAATGTTGCTCTCAAAGTGCACCAGATTGATGCTTTTAACTTCAATATTAAAAAAAAAATCTTCCCGGGGGGAGCATGCCCCCGGACCCCCCTAGAGGAGACGACGACCCCCCTAAAGGATGTTCGGTCCACCCCCCACTTGTAAAAAATAGCACTTTACCCCTGCCCCCCCCCCCCCCCCAACAACTCCTGGGCTAAGCCCCGGATCTCCTACAATCCTAAATCCGCCTCTGTCCACCACCCCCCACCCCATCCCCAGAACTACACATGCTGGCTATTGTGTATTTCGCAACATGTTCTATGGCACGTCTCTACTGGGAATTGTAGTTTTAAAAGACGTTTTCGTATTTCCCATAATAAGAAGTTGCCAGTATTAAACTGTGTACATCCCTGGAGATTTAGGGGATAGGAAACACTCAAATTTAAAACATATAATTAATAAATGGGTGAAAATTGCTTGTGTCCATAATGGGCAGCATTAATATATACCCACATGACAGCTAAGGTCAGAAGAGCTTTATTTAACAGCTGGTCTTATGTCTGTGACCCCTCCTGTTGTTCATTGATAAGCCTGAAGGTCAAGGTTCAGAGGCACATTTTGCAAATATGGCAGTAGCCATCGATCATCTTAAGATAAGATATACTTTATTGATCCCAAGTTGGAAATGTTTTCGTTACATCAGCATGTGTAACAGTTGTAAATATGCAGTGGTGTTTATTTGTAAATCATTTAGTATAATCACACAAATTCTGTGTTTTATATTTAATAATTCTGTGTTCTTTATTTATTGATTGTTCAATACCTGACAAGGTCGGAGATGAACAACTTGGGTCACAGGTTCCTCAACAGTGCATTACAAGACATCTATGTATGTATGACATCTGTGTACCTCCACCATTAAATTGTCATATTCTGCACATTTCTTATTCTATTTACATACATCTTATGAGAGTATAATTAATATGTATAATATCAGTTAAAAGAAGTGCTTCAACATAGTTAACATTGCAGGAAAGTTGATTGTCAAGTCCCAAAACAAATTATGCAATATATTAGACGTTAAGTACTTTGTCAGGCTTAATATTCATCTGTAGATACCCCCAAAGCTTTTTTCTTATTCAAAAGAAGACCTTAACTTAAAGTATTCTTTAATGTTTAAATAAAGCCTAATTGGTTTGTCTGTTTTGCACATCCTCCTATTAATGTCTTTGGACGTCCTGCACTAAACTGTTTTATTGTAGAGATCACTTAAAGTATCTTATTGATATTTTCTATTCTATATTTCTATCATTGACCTTCTACTTTCCCCCTATGAAAGTATGTACTCTTAATATTTTTATGTTTTCATCAAATATACAACAAAATCAATAACGTGCTTTAACCACTAGGCGGTTAACACAATAAAATATACTGCTGTTTCCAGTTTAGTTTATGATGGATGTATTTTGTTACCCACACATATATTGTTTTTATATTTGTAACACCAAACCGACAGAAAAGATGGTCTTAACATGACCCAGAGGTCTAGTTAATAACAATAATGTTATCAAACATACACTGAACAAAAATATAAACGCAACACTTTTGTTTTTGCTCCCATTTTTCATGAGGTGAACTCAAAGATCTATAACATTTTCTATATACACAAAATAACCATTTCTCTCAAATATTGTTCACAAATCTGAAAGAATCTGAGATAGTGAGCACTTCTCCTTTGCCGAGATAATCCATCCCACCTCACAGGTGTGGCATATCAAGATGCTGATTAGACAGCATGATTATTGCACAGGTGTGCCTTAGGCTGGCCACAATAAAAGGCCACCCTGAAACATGCATTTTTGCTTTATTGGGGGGGTCTGAGGGGGTCCGAAAACCAGTCAGTATCTGGTGTGACCACCATTTGCCTCACGCAGTGCAACACATCTCCTTCGCATAGAGTTGATCAGGTTGTTGATTGTGGCCTGTGGAATGTTGGTCCACTCCTCTTCAATGGCTGTGCGAAGTGCGAACTGGTTTTCGGACCCCCCTAGACACCCCCAATAAAGCAAAAATGCACGTTTCAGAGTGGCCTTTTATTGTGGCCAGCCTATTGTAGCCTGTGGCATATCAAGATGCTGATTAGACAGCATGATTATTGCACAGGTGTGCCTCATCAGTTTGAATGTACTCTGTAATTGAAATGTTTTATCCCACTATCGTTCTATCAGGGAGCTGAAGTTGTCCTCACAAACCGTTTGCACATTGATAGAGAATCAATCCTTTATGGTTTTAAAAGAGCTCCCTATTCACTCCATTTGGAAAGGTTATGGATGTGCGTATAATCATAATCACCAATCATCCCATACAAATCCAGAACCCTGTAGAATCACCTAGCTGTTTCCCCGGTGAGAGAAAACAAGACGTACTGTGTCTTCAGACGTGTTACTCCGCTGGACGCTCGCCTCCAGGCACTGGTGGCACACTGCATTACGTTTTATTGCCATATTTGACAGTGGGTCCATTGTTCTTGTTCACCTTAATAATAGTGTCTGTTCTGAACCGGTATTTTGAGAGAAATGTTGCAACATGAACTGCATTGGGTTGAGTCTGTACCTTAACCTTTTTTAAGGTAATTTCATTATTTATATCAATCCATCTCAAAATGGCAGACATTTTTTAAGTTAAACCTCCTTAAGTGTTACCTGTCTCTGAATCACATTTTAAAGTGAAACTCTGGATGGTCTGAGATGGTTTTCAAGTGTGGTTCAACATGATTTAAAGTTAATCCATGAATGTATCTGCTTAAAAATAAACATCCTTTTTGGGGAAAACCAGCCTTAGTTATTTAAATGTGATCACTTCTGTTGGACTACATAACTGCCTGACCCTTTCCCTATGGGATATCACATCATACACCTTGATTATAAGGCTCATACTTGGCAAATAGCAGCATTATGTCAACAATTTAAATAATCTTTGGGAGCTCTGAATGACTTTTGATCATATTGAAATTAGCTAGACAAAGTCAGTACATCTGGGAAAGGCAACATGGTCTGATGTGATTTAGTCGCTTCATCTGGCAGCAGGCTTTTGTATCACTCGTCACCTATGGCCTGCTGCTGATACCACTATTACTGACTGGTGGCATAATATTCAGAAACAAAGTAATCCATTTTCAGAATCAGTGTCCCTAGATGTAAACTTGATTTGGGCGTGTGTCTTTATAACCCTAAACAATAATTAATATCATCTTTAATTGCAAGGATTTGATTTAACATAACCTCATGGCATGATGAGTGGGGAAGACAGTAAGATTAGAACAGTTATCTTGGGAGGATGGGGAAGATACTTGAAACTACAGATTTTAGCACCTGGTGCACCAGTGCTCGGATGCATCATACTGTAGCGTCTTCCGTCAAATGTTACATTCAAATAAAGATAAAAAGAGGAGCAAGAGATACAAAAAAAGGATCTCTTTGACCCTGTATGTTGAGATTGTTAGGGAGAGCAAGGCCATTGATTGTCTATTCCCTATCACCCCCAGTCTCGTCACACCACCCATTTCAGAAGTGTTTTGGAATGTCTGAGCTGTCTTATAACAATTATAACTTTACAATTATAAGTGCCTTATCTGAAATGCATCACTCATGGTGACAAATCCCACGGACCTGACCACCATTACCATTGATTTACAGAGACAATCGTAGTTTTGTCTTTCTGTCCTGCTGGTAAGAGCCATGATATGCATTGGCAGAGTCCGAGGTAAAAGGTGTGAAAGCCGATCGTTCTAATTTTATCAATATTATGAAACTTCTAACTTACACGTGTTCCATTACTTTTAAGATGAACAAAGTTCAATGTAGTGTTTACATCTAAGTCCTGCAGCTGCTCTGTCCCCAATAAATCAATACCATATTACTTTAGGCTTTATGCATGATCAGTAAGACACATACATGTTTCAGTCAGACAACTCACGTGTTTCTTTAACATGTTTATTAGAAGCAGCATATATTTGAGTTTGGCGATTAGGCTCGGGCATCATCACTCTCTAGATATACATAGCACGATGAGTGATGATCAAATAACTAACCCCCGAGCCTACAGGTGGAAGCTGGCGTGGAAGCTGGGGTGGTGGTGGGGCAGGCAAGCAGCAGCAATGTAAGGTAGCTGCGGCAATAGCAGCAGCAAGCGATGCATGGAGAGAGAACTGGCAGGTTAAATAGAGCGGCATATTAAGGAGACTCTGTTTGGTTGGTTGAGAGTGGCAAGGGGCGTTATGTATGAATGCAGCATAAGTCCTCGAGTTGACTGCCTGAACTAGCTCGCAGGCTTCGCCCCATTTGAGACACATTTTTATCAAAACACGTTTTTCATT
Organism: Gobionotothen gibberifrons; assembly: GCA_943591055.1. Classification (NCBI taxonomy): domain Eukaryota; kingdom Metazoa; phylum Chordata; class Actinopteri; order Perciformes; family Nototheniidae; genus Gobionotothen; species Gobionotothen gibberifrons. The sequence continues at coordinate 260,469 of CALSBZ010004406.1, forward strand.
CAAGTGCAAACTATGTGTCAAACATTTTCTCATTACATTCCATAATACTTTGTTTAACTTGGCCTTAACACAGTAGACGTTGCAGGTGTTACAAATAAAAATAACAATGGCCCTGAAACTGAGACATTTATGTTAAACAATAATACATCTATGCTTAAATAATTGTTAGTTTGGTTGTTTTTTAAATATTTGTTAGACAGTTTAATGGTAACATTTCTGAAAAGTAGAACAATATTTGAAAAATGAAAATAATTTGTACTCTGTACAAAGTTTTAACCTTTGCTTCAAAGGTAAATGTCTTGTGTCATTTGTATAACTCCAAACTTAAAGGTAGGGTAGGTAAGAATGGAGAAACCAGCTCGAGTAAGCTAGAATTTGAAAGGAAAAAAATCTGTCCCTTCCTTCAGACTTCCTTACAGAGCCCCTCCTCCAAAACACACGAACGCGCACATGACCAATGAGGGCACGAGATAAGTTTGTGCACGAGATGGAAGGCTGACAGGCAGGTAGGCCATCCAGTTATCTGCCGCGGGCCGAGGCAGATCATTTGACTTGCTTTTTACAGCGCCACGGCTTCCACAGATGACATATTTGTAGGCCTATATATTTATTGTCAAAGCATTTAATGTATTCATTGCTATCGGGATGTTAAGAGCATTCCATGGAATATAAGTGTTTCTGAAGTGAATTACCTACCCTACCTTTAACCAACAAAAAAAAACACCCAATAAATGCATTCAGATATACCTTGAATGAAACTGGATGAACTGGCCGGGTAACCCCAGAAATTCCTTTATCGAGGAAACGAACCGAGCAAGTGTCACGTGTTTTTTGAGTATTTCTAGTAGGCAGGGCCGCCCCACCCCCCCCCCCCCTCGACGACGACGACGACGCTCGCGACACAGTGGGCCTCATCACATAACTTTGCGTGGGGCCACAAGTTGGCCAGGGGCGGTCCTGCAAGTAGGAACACGTCTCTCTGTCTGTTGTGCAAGCTACCAGTCACTCCCCTAAATTATACAACCTGCATAGGTAGTTTTGTGATATAACAGAAAGTCTCCAACCACGCTCTATACTTCCACCGAGGCTGCAGCTGCACACATCGTCACGCCCATTATCCTGCACCATGCCTGCCGTAAAAGGTAAGATTTATTTGTCTGTTGTTGCGGAGCCAGAGTTCCTTTCATACGGAATCAATGCGTATTTGAAGTATCGGAAACTTCACCGGGGTGCAGTGCGAAACGTTGTTTCTATTAGTCCCATCTTAAATTACGCGGAGAGCCACACAGCTGCACACAGGAGTTCTAGTTCGTGTTTGTAAAAGTTTCCAGGCTGATTTAAAAAATATATATATATTGTACATAAATCATATAAATTCGTGACGTCAACATAAATACAATTGAAGTCGTAAAACTAAGAGTAAAACTGTCATTTTACATTTTGAACATGATAAATAGAACATTATCATGTTATCATGTTATCATGTTATCATTATCATAACATTATTATTATTGAAAATGTTTTTCAAATTAAATTCAATGTCTTTTTTTCTGTGTACCATTAAGTACATGCTTGTACATTAACCGTTTTCCCCAAAAAGATTGAAGGGTAAAACAAACATTTGATGGCTTTTCTGAAATACTTTATGTAAAATATTGTGTATTGTAATAAGGTTACACCCATGTTGAATTGGATTAGGGGTGAGAATGTTACTAATAAGTGAATATGTGTGTCAATAAGTCAAATCAATCTGCAACATATTTTCTGGTTATTTTTCAGTAGCATGGTTTTGCTAATTTTCAGTATTTCTCATTTAGAATTCATTCAATAATTCTGAAAATAACTGACAGATCACTGGATATTGAATATCAGTTATATTGCATGTAGCAGAAAAGAGTAGTTCATTTTAAAAACCAAAATTACATTATTTATTTACCCCAGTTCCAGACACCCCAGTGGAAATCCTTGTGGATATCCTAACAAAAGCCAACGCGTTAGCCATAGCAAATGGCCATGTGCCGGAGGAGTTGAAGAGCCATCTGCAGAAGGCTTTGGACATCGCCAGCGGCATGGACGACTACTTGGAGAAAATGACCACACAGGAGAGTGAACCCCTCGCAGAGCTATATGAGTATGTCTTGTACCCTTAATCTTCTCAAATTGATACTGTGTGAGGTACACTTGTTAAGAGTGTCATTTTGAACTTTTTTGTAGAAAAACTATTTCCCATGACTGGGATAAAGTGCACAAGGAGGGTAAAACAATGTTCCGTCTCCCCAAGGAGTGCATCACCGGACATGTTGAAGGTTAGACATTTTCAAGCTTACTGCTCATATTTCAGTGGTTTACCATATTGTGATAGCTTGCTTTAATGTGTGTGTTTTTGGCAGGCCAGACCCTGAAGATGCTGATCCACATGTGTCAAGCAAAGAGGGTTCTAGAGATCGGGATGTTCACCGGCTATGGGGCCCTGTCTATGGCCGAGGGGCTTCCAGAGGACGGCTGCCTGATGGCCTGTGAGTTAGAGCCATACCTTAAAGACTTCGCTCAGCCCATTTTCAACAAGTCCCCACATGGCAGGAAGATCACTGTCAAAACTGGATCTGCCATGGACACCCTCAAGGTGAGAAAAAAACCCAGAAAATATTTAGGTTACATTTACATATATATGAAAAACCTGGAAGAATTTAAGAAAATATGTGAACTTTGAACACCTGAAAAAGTGAAGCAATTCGGAACAGCCTTAGACCTGCACTCTTTCTAATGACCAGCAGGGGGCAGACTTTACAGAACTAAATCAGATTATATAGAAGTATTTGAGAAAATGACACTCATTTTAAGTTGATTTATTACCTCTGTAGACTTTTTAGGATCTCAATCACTAGCTTAACGTCTTGTTAAATAAAGCATTGTGTCAATTATGGTGCCATTTTTCAAGATTGACGATAAAGCAGAGTCGCCACATTGTGATATATATAATATGTTTTTGTTGTAGTTTGTTTGGCTGTTTTACCTATCTGTGTCTTTTAAGCCCTAACAGTGTGTTTTTAGTTTATGAAAGTTAAAAGTCACAATTTGGTTGCCTAAAAACATCCTGTTCAGAATTCATTGAACTTACAACTTCTCATGTCACTTTTGGTTCTAAAAACCAAGAAAGCAACGGTCAAAATCCCAAATTCAAGGCTTCAAAACAGTATTCCCTAAACCAATAGGTGTTGTAATGGTGACTTCTTCCCCTGCTTTTAAAAAGTCTATGAATATAGACTTCTAATTGCGCATTTCCACTACAGCGCGGAGCTCGCTTTAAGCGTGCCGAGCCGTGCGGTAGAAGTAAAAAAAAAAAAAAAAAGGCTTGTGAAGACTCCTCCCCAAGTTTCAAGACCAAATATAATAGAAATGTAGAATTTAAATAATAATAATTTCAATTTATATAGCGCCTTTCACGAAACCCAAAGTAATAATAATCATACAGATACATAGGCTGAAGAAAACAAAACAGGAACAAGTTGCTGGGTACTGTATATTAGTTGAGGCCAAAGGCCTGAGTGAACAGATGGTGTTTGAGGTGTTTTTTGAAGGTGTCCAGAGATTCTGCATTCCTGATTGCAGAGGGGAGAGAATTCCAGAGGGTGGGGGCTGCGACACTGAAGGCTCTGTTGGGCTGGATGGAGAGCAGCCCTTTGTCGGAGGACCGCAGGTGATGAGAGGGGGTGTAGGGCTGAAGGAGGTCAGAGATGTATGGAGGGGCTAGGGAGTGGAGAGATGTGTAGGTTAGCAGGAGGAGTTTGTACTGGATGCGTGACTTGACCGGGAGCCAGTGAAGGTGGATGAGGGTAGGGGTGATGTGTTGCCAGGGCTTAGTGCGGGTGAGGAGCCTGGCTGCAGAGTTCTGGACGTACTGGAGCCTGTCCATGGCTTTACTGGTGACCCCGAACAGAACTCCATTGCAGTAGTCCATAGAAGATATGGATACAATAAAAGTACTTAGAGTTGCTCATGAAATGTCAGAGGAATATGTTTTGGTTTATCAGACTGTGGGGCACATGACCAGTTTTCTAATAACTCTCTCTTCCCTTCAAGGAACTGGCTGCTGCAGGCGAGCAATTTGACATGGTCTTCATTGATGCTGACAAAGACAATTACATCAACTACTACAACTTCATTCTGGACAACAGTCTGCTGAGACTGCAGGGGGTCATATGTGTTGATAACACCCTGTTCAAAGCCAAAGTTTATCTCAAAGACGCCACGGATAGCAACGGACTGGCACTCCGAAAATTCAACCAGTTTGTTTGTGACGATCCCCGTGTGGAGCAGGTACGTTTCAAACCTTTACATGCTGCTGTTTGT